>JAQJVL010002259.1:0-65000 GCA_035578905.1 Stictocephala bisonia
GTAGTGGTGGTAAAGCGAAGCGGAGCAGCGCTCCTTTTGCCACTGGTTATAACTACTGGCGGCACTCCGCCAATAGTTATGACTGATTCAGGCAGTGAATAGTGATCCGCGAAAAGTAGCAGATAAACAAAACAACATCACTGTAAAAGTAGTAGTTGCGACATTGCAGTTGCTTAAAAGAATCCGGTAAGTCCCATCACTGATTTCACGTTATACCACCGGTGATGCTGATGTGGGAGAAGAGTGGAGTTCAGTTTAAAAATCCTATTCAAACTGAATCACTCCACAAATTAGATTAAATCAGTTCTCTGTTCCAGGAATTCCTGATTTGATTTGTCAAAGAACAATGGACCAAATCATAATCAATAAGAATTTTCCAATTCATTCTCAGTAGCAAAAAATGTTAATAGGGAAGTCAGAAAATTCTGAATCAGTAATAAAAAATTTCCGATTATTTCATATTGGGAGATTGGGAAATTCTTATTCATACTGATTTGGTCCATCGTTCTTTGACAGATCAAAACAGGAATTTTGGGACAGAAGACTGATTCAATGTGATTCAGAAAATGAACAAAAGTGAGTCAGTTTAAATTTGTTTAAGTATCATTTTCTCAGCATGGGAGTACCTGACTCATCTATATCTGTCATGTATTCAAGTGTGTACTCATTTCTTAATATTTCAGAGATGGCCCTACAATCTAATCTCACTCTAATAATGATTCATCAAGTTTTTTACCTAGGCTAACAAACCTGTAAAATGTTCTTATGCTATGTAATTGACAACAACTGACAGATCTGAGATTTCTGAGACAATCTGAGAGTTAAACTTCTGGGATGAAAATGATGCAAAATCTAAACGATATTACATTCTATATACACATATAATTCCAAATAACGTTTATACGTTTTAGTCCTTTGGACATGTAATGTATTTTGAACAGCCACATCAACACATATGAGTAGATCTATGTCAGTGAGAGTGTGCATGACGCACAGCACCCTCTACACCTACACTATTGAGGAAATTAGTATACACTTCGAAGCTTGAATCGGATACCTCTGGTTCCATCTGAGACTCGAGGTCCGAGCTGGCAGTCAGGCAATGCGCACGCAGTCAGCGTCGGTTCCTCCCTCCATCCGGGAAGTACTCCCAAAAGTCCCAACCATTCGACCTCCAGGTTCTTCACAGTAAGTAAGGTGTGCTACTGCGCATCCGACCGTCTACCCGCTGTGGCCGCATAACGTCAGCATCAGCATGGGGTATCTGCTCCACAGATCTTGTAGAGTTAATATTGGCGTTTCTTTGCATTCTCGTTTTAGTGATGTTAATGTAATAGAACACATAGCCTATCGAAGGAAATGAAAGCTCGCATTCATTTCCTTCAAAAATGACTAATGTTTAAAAAACATACAAAAATAACTAATGTTCTGGTAAAATATCTGTTATCATTGATGAATCAATTAGCTTGAGTTCAAAGTCAACCCTCATTATTTAAATAAAATGCAAAATAAATAAGGAAGAACCTCCCAAGTTATTTATTCTTAGATTTGGTTAAAATATCGGACAAACTTCTGAAACTATATTTCAGAGTGTTCTAAATCGCTTAAATGGAAGTGATTTTACTGAGATTACCTCAAGCAACACTTAGTTGGTTTGACAAGTGATGGAGCAAGTGTTGTTTGGTAAATGATTTGGCGTTGTTCAAAAGTTTTTAACAGGCTATGCCATTATAATTATGCAGCAATGCATGAACCATCGGATGGAACTCGCTCTAGCTGATGCAATAGGCGAAGTGACTGCAGTCATCCATTTCCAAGCGTTCATGGACAAACTCTATTGTGTGTATAGCAGATCTCCAAAAAATCAGCAACAGTTGGTGGAATGTGCTAAAGTGCTTGACCAACAAATGAACAAAATAGAAGAAAATCCTGGGCACAAGATGGGTGGTAAGTTCTTTGAGAACAATTTCATCCTTGTGGTTGGGGTACAGTTGTCTTGTTGCCCATAGTACAAAAGCTAAAGATGATCATAGTAGGGGACTGGTTCTGAAAGAAGCATGTACAATAGCCTATTAAAGCGCCTTACTTCCAAATAGTTTTTGTTAGACTTGACAATAATGTACGACATATTGTCAGAACTTAGCATACTCTCAGAAGCTTTACAAGATAGAAATACTACAATTGTATACGCAGACAAGTTGATAAGGCGATCTATTCGATTTTTTTTAATCTCTCAAAGAAAAGCTTGTTAGCAAATTATTGTTATTTAATTTTATTGTTAATATAAAGTGAAAAATGAACAGAATGATTTGATATGAACTATGGACAAGGATTACATGCTTTAATAGATTATTATGTTTCATTGCTGTCATGTAATTTGCGCAAGCTGTTTGAGAGCATTGTTAATAAATTAATTAATATTTCAACTTGTAAAAAATTAGTTGAAGCCATTGATATTCCTAGCCATTTTGCACAGATACCCAAGTTAATTATTTTCTTAAGTATTGTTACAAATGATATTCTCTCTGTTGGTAGTAAAAACTTTGCTTGATATAGGTGCTTATTGCCACTGTTAAAAAAAGTTCAGCCAAAGCAGATTTTATTTTTGAAAATGCCAATTTTCCAAAGATTCCAAAGTGCTCAAAATTAATTGAACAGGTTTTTTTTACTAAAATCATTAAGCCAATAAATGAAAAACAATATGGTTTTCATATTGTAAAACAACACTTAAGTGAGAATAAATGTGTAGGGTTTTTTTTTTATAACATTTTGCTTCTTTATAGAATATAGTAGGCCTATTTCACTTAAAATAATTTCATTAGATATTTGAGGAGTCAGCTAAGTCAAAATATCTTGATTAGTTAGAGGTCTGAAATTTAGTTTCAATATCAGTCATGATTTTTGTTTTGTATTCAAAACTGCGTATTCATTAGATTAGGTTCCGAGAACTGTCTCTTGGATTAATACTTTAAAAATGGCAGATGCAGTTGAAAAATGTATTGCTTGGGGTTGACACCAAAAGATACTTTAGTGGCCTTGATGTTATTTTGACTCAAAAAGGTCTAGTAATGGAGAGGGCAATTCCCAAACTGGTGTCATTTGTCAGGAGGGTAGCCGATGGGTAAGAAGACAGCTGACGGCAGAGAAACTTTACAGCTCGGTCAACTATGACATGAGCTGAAGCAATATTTGCTTCTGTTCGCCCACTAAGATGGGACTGCTTATTATAATAGAAGGTCTAAGTTATTACTATCTTTTGTTGTAGTCATTCAATTTTATTTAAAGCTGGTATATAAAATGGAATTTTATGTTCACAGGTAATCCAGCAAATCTTGGAGCTGGTTTACGATATCAAGCCAGAACTTCACCAGAATTTCCGTGCAGCAAAATGAAAGTCTCATACAAGAAATTGTCAGTATTCGTGTTCAGTTGTTCCAATGCAACAAAATGCCACGTAACATTAAATTTTTAGATTGGTAGTGCAGACAGTTATGTTTCTAGCTTTAGAATAATTGTTGTTATTCTAAACTGAGTCCCATCAAATATATTGTTACCATTTTTGTTTTGTTTTCAAATACATTCCTTTTATTGCTATGATGTTTTTATTTAAATTTTTTTGTAATAAATTATGAATGGTGCAGGAAACATAATCAATGTTGAATATAAACTTTTACCCTGAACTGTGTTTATAACTAAAACCTTAAATCTTTATGTCCAAATGCTGTACAGACATAAGTCGGATCTGTGTTCGTTCCGAATGAAATCTGGACTGCTTGATTTTACACAGTGCAGACTCAACTTGACATAGAGAAGTTTGATTTTCTAAAGGTAACACCAGTTGCACAAACCTAGACTGTAGACAGTATTTTCTTAAGAGATTTTGCACAACATAAGTTATGAAAATGGTTGAAAATAGTCAAGACAGACAAAATTACTACTATCACTTATTGATAGAATTTATACATGTACAGATTATTACCAGAAATATGGAAAGTGGAGAGCAAAGACTATAGTGACCAGAACAAGAAAATTAGTGCATAAACAAACTGACTGAGAAACTGAAGAAAGTAGAACCAAATACAAACCGGGAAATGGTAATTAAAAATGTTAACAATATTTAAAGTTGAAAAAATGTTGCTTATGTAAGCAATCTGTAGCTGGAAGTGAAGAGGTCTACAAGCCAACTCTGTCATCTCTCACTACTTAGATGAACCACCAGCTCAGCAGTGTCAGCTGAGCTGGTTATATTGCATGCTGATAATTATGTGTAAATGCTCATGCGACATTACGTACAAGTTGCGCAGATGTCTGTACAGATCTGTGTGCATAGTTAGGTTTGACAGGTCTGAGATTGTAAAGCAGCCTTCAGGGTTCTCTTTTACAGCTGTAATTAACTGCTACTTAGAGCATTACCTTTTCTTCTTTTTATTTGTATTGAGAGAAACACTCACTGTGCGTTTCGATCACAATGAATGGCACTGTACAAACAATCAAACCAAACTGAGATAAGTCTATACTGTCTAAAGAACAGTGCAGTACAAGTAGCTGCGACAATCACAAGTTGAGCTATCCTGTTTCAACATGAGTGGATTGCAAATATCAGTTTGACTTTTAGGTTTTAACAATTGGAGTTTGTCTTAAAAAGGTAAAATTAACAGTATTTCAGGGTTTTGCTTGTGATATTCGTGCCATTAATATTTTTTGCTGTCTTGAAAATACAATAAAATTTGTGCTATTTAGGTTTATGGTATCTAGCTTTTACAGTATTATAAAAATGGTTACTAAAATAAATGTCATCATTCTATTAGTTCAGCTATAGTAGGTAAAAGAATTATTGATGTATTTCTTTTTAGTAGTATATAATGCCATACAAATTTATAGCAACAATTAAAGAGTGATATACTTATAACATAATACAAAATATTAAATTATACATTTAAAAAAAATACATACTATGCCTTCAAATTGTGTAGTATGTTGAAATATACTATACAAGTATAGTATCAAAAGAACATCTGATGTAGATAGATAAAAAGCTTGCTATTTTTCTGGTGCAATAAAAGTGATTTTAGTAGTGTTTTATAAGTACAATAAGTTTTAAATCAGTTACAATTCATTTTAAAGGTAATATTTTAAATAGTTTTCTATAAATTTCATCTTTATATAATGAAAATACAAATTAATTTATATCCTATTTACATTTCAATATTCACTAACCTAATTCTTCAAAAACCAATTTTAAATTTCATTTAACAGATTTAATAAAAAAAATAAAATAAACAAAAAATTAATTCCATCCATCCATCCATATCCGTTCCCATTCCAGATTAGTCCTGGGTCGGGGTATCAGCCAGCCTCCGCCATCTACTTCTGTCTTCCCACAAATAACTTTAAAAAAATGTAGGTTCTCTTGCCTTAACATGTTTCAAAGCATCATACAAACTAGACCCCAAAAACTAGCTGCTTCCAAAATCAATCATCCAATCACCTTACTTCAAGACAAAGACAGTAATAAGTTCTGGATTGATGACGTGTATATTGACACATATTTCTCCTCTTTCTCAAGATATGTTTCTGAATATAGGAATGACAGCATTCATTGGGCCAACACTAACTCACTTTTTAAAATGTGGAACCAGCTATGATGTTCTGTCTACTCTAACTTCTTTGTAATTTGATACATTTAACATATTTTTTTTAGTACAAACAATCATGACCTTAGCAATGAACATATTTTGAATGTGAATAATAATCCTAAAAATAAATCATATGACAGAGTGATTTATTTTTCCAAATTTCAACAAATGAACTACCAATATTTAGCTCAGTTGTAATCTGGACTTTGGACCTTGCACTCATCAGTCTGAAGCTCTAGCCTCTGAGCCATCTATGGAAATGTATGGAGTCCTTATGGAGCCTCATAAACAGAGAGAAAGCATCAAAGAGAGGCAAGAAAGCAGGATATATGATTTAGCTGGTTGCTTATAAACCCTCGGAAATTGCTGATAAGTTCAATAACTCTTTTTGTAGTACAATTGAAAGCAGGGGACAAAACACTTCAGGCCTTATCAAGACAATTCCAGACACCACATTAAGACAGCAAATCAGTACATTCCAATCACTACAATGTTTTGCAATGGTGCAAAACATTGTAGTCTTGCAGCCATTTACAAAAATGAAAAGTTTTTACGTCTAATATTTATTATACTTAAAAAACACTACTAAAATCACTTTTATTGCACCAGAAAAATAGCAAGCTTTTTATCTATCAACATCAGCTATTCTTTTGATACTATAAGTGCAGCTGGTATCAAAAGAACCAGCTGTACAGTAGTATTGACCCACCCACCCACCCATACACATACAGTGGTATTGACCCACCTGCCCACCCATGCATGTACAGTGGTATTGACCCACTTACCCACCCATACAGGTACAGTGATATTGACAATCCCGATCACCCATACAGGTACAGTAATATTGACAATCCCGACCACCCATACACATACGGTGGTATTGACCCACTAACTCACCCATACAGGTACAGTAATATTGACAATAATATTGGTTAAGTTACCTTTTTTTCCGTCAACAGTTCTTCTTTCATAAATGTGCTATGTACATTTCAAAAGAAATCAGTTGGTGTCTATCACCGGCCGGCAAATGTACTGTGTTAATATGTTTGAGTGTTTATAGTTTATATTTTAAATGTTTTTAATGTTTAGTATGTAAATAGTGACGTTTTTGGAAAGCCTGATGATGAAGCTCTACGCTTTGAAATGTACATAGCACATTTATGAAAGAAGAACTGTTGACGGAAAAAAAGGTAACTTAACCAATATTATTTCTGTAATATAACAGTTCTGGAGGCTAATAAAACAAAATGAATAAAATATTGACAATCCCGACCACCCATACACATATGGTGGTATTGACCCATCCACCCACCCATACACGTATGGTGGTATTGACCCACTCGCCCTCCCATACACGTACGGTGGTATTGACCCACCCACCCACCCATACATGTACAGTGGTATTTCCAACTTCTCCCATACACACACAGTGGAATTGACCCACCCATACACGTTCGGTGGTATTGACCCACCCGCCCTCCCATACACGTACAGTGGCCCTCCCATACGGGTGGGTCAATACCACTGTACGTGTATGGGAGGTCGGGTGGGTCAATTCCACTGTACGTGTATAGGCGGGTGGGTGGGTCAATACCACTGTACGTGTATGGGTGGGTGGGTAAATATTGATACGTAATTAAAAGAAAGCCTAACAGTAGTTGCCCTTGGTATATCACAAACTGGTGTTAAATTAAGAATAAGACATTTAAGTTAGAAATTTGGTCAAAGGATGACAGAAAAATAACTGGAACTAACTGGTTTAGTAAATAAAGAGAGCTTATTTTAGATTATTCTGATGCATTTTTTTCAGTACCACTGCACGTGTATGAGTGGGCGAGTGGGTCAATACCACTGTAAAATACATTATTACTGGCTTTAATAAACAACATGCAAAAGGATTATTACTGAAAGTAAGCCCAGAATATACATTTCAAGAAGTTAATACATTACAACAATGCTCTGACTGAATGTGGTATTCATGTAATAGTTAATACTAAAAGTCTAATTGATAAAATTCTGAACATACCCACTAAGAATACCTTGGATCAAAATAAAGACTCTAAGACAGGAGACCATCCAATACTTATTGAAAAGAAAATTGATAAGTATGAAAGAACAGGAGATGGCATAAAGAAAAGAGGATCAAATATAAAAATAAAAAATAGTCAGAAATTAACACTTGATTCTGATAGCCAAGGAAGGGAGATTGCATTTCAAATGACTTAAGGCTAATAATATGACTAAAGTATTTGGTCAAACTCAACCTGGAGCTGCCATTGTGGCTGTTTTTGCGACTGCTCTAAAAGAGTTTGAATCAACAAAATACAACAAGAATGATTGTTTTGTTATAATTGGAGGATACAATAATGTATAACACTCATCCACACTCATCCTACACTCATATAACCATTCATATTTGCCTAAAAATACCAACAACGTTGCGTCGGCGTCTCATATGTAAGAATGTAGCCAACCTTACATTTAAAAATCACAATCTCAAAGTGAATAACAAGCTAAATATATCAAAAATAAAGTAAGAAGCTTTGAAGAAACTAACTTAATATTATCATTAATCCCCTATTGCTATGATTTGTGGATTCAGTGGCGATCATCTAATTAAAACATCATCCTAAAAATGTTTTAATTAGAGAAATAAATAATGGCATCAGAAATATAGCCTGGACTAGTCCACACATTCATTTTCTTGACCTTTGTTTATTACAAAGAGCCTATCATACCAAGCATGGTCTTCACATCAACAAAAGAGAAAAAATATTTGTAGCCAAGAAAATTCTTGATCTAGTAGAAAAAATCCATCAAAAAGACAAAAATCTTGTGATAAATAAAAAGAAGTTCCTGATGCAAACCATAAATCTTTCACCTTCTCAACCTATCGCTGCAACATCGAAAAGATAATTTCTGATGTTGAGTCTCTAAAAAATTGAAAGGCCACTGCCTCTAAAGATATTATCAGTGAAATCAATGACCGCTTTCTATAGGCTAAAAATGCTATACTGTATTACACAATATTCCAGAATCTTAAACAAGAAAACCGAAGATAAAATATCTCATGATATGAATTCTGTTAGCTTCATTCTTCGGTCTCTTAAACTGGACAGTATTACTCCGATAAGAGTTCTCAGAATCGGCAAATCAACATCTGATAAACCACGCCCACTGAAAGTTATTTTTAAGAACGCTCATGAAGCTATCAACCTGTTTAAAGCTTTCGATTCTGAGCTGCTTGCAGATTTGTTTCCTGATCGACTCATTCGCATCTCCCATGATCGTACATTGATGGAGAGATCACATCTTCAAAAGCTCAGGATTTCACTTGCTGAAAGAGAAAAGGCTGGTGAAAAGTGCCTCAGCATTAAGTACCAGAATGGTGTACCCTCAATTGTAAAAAACTAGTTAAATCCAACGGACATCTAGTATTCAATTATCAAACTGTAAATGGCATGAGAAGTAAGTTAAGTGGTTTTAAATTGTCTGTGAGCATGTCTATATTTGATGTCATAATTATAGTTGAAACAAATTTATCTACTGATATGTACTTATCTACTTACTGGGTGATGCTGAAGTAATTCCAACTAATTACACACTGTAAAGATGTGATAGATATTCATTAAGTGGCTCAAAATCTTGTAAAGGTGGGATTATGGTTGCCATAAAATACTCTTTCTATTCTTCTCGTCTTCTAACAGAAATCACTGATGTTGAACATGTTATCATTGAGATAAAACCCTGCAAGAATATAACATGGCTCCTTGTATCATGTTATATCCCGCCGAAACAGCCTAATCACAAATACAACAACCTTTTTTATCCTCAATGGAATAAGTTATGTATTCTGGACGCAAGATAGGTGAAATTATCATTGTAGGTGACTTTAACCTTCCTGGAATTGACTGGAATGACCACCTTCACCCTGCAAAAATCCAGCTTCTAGAGTCGTCTTTTCGTTGATGGATTTTTTCCAACTTCACCAGGTTAACCAGATCACTAACTATAGAGGGGTTATACTGGATCTTATGTTATCTTCTAATAATCATACCATTGTTGCATTAGAGGATGACAGCCTACTACCTGTGAAAGACAGACATCACTCCCTGCTCTCTTTTTCTTTCCATTACAACCTCTCAAACAATTGTGAGAACTCCAAACAATACTTTCATGACCTGAAAAGATGCAACATATTTGAGGTTCACAGAGCTCTTCTCTCAACCGATTTCACGCTTATAACATCCATTCCAGGTGTAAATAGAGCAACAGAAGGCTTCATATCTACCATAGCTGACATTGTAAAAACAAATTAGTCCGTAAGAAGGCTTGGCCCCCTCTCCTTTCCCCAGATGGTTTTCACCTGGTCTCAAGAGCTTTAATAGTTAATGGTGATTGTGAGGTTATGTGATGTGTGCATATGTAGATGTTGATCCTTTTCTTTAAACTTTTTATTTCTAGTGCAGCGCTCCTGTGTGATTACTTCTAATGGCAAATTAAGCTCATCTTGTCATTCCAAACAATAAGGTTAAACAGGAATAGGTTTGTTTCTATAGTCACTGCTAAAACCATATTTGTGTTTGAAACAGCTGTTCTACAATTTTCCTGAAGTTTTTGTTTCATGTTTAACTATAAATTTGATTTTTTAAATTATAATAAAGGCAACCACACACATTCAAATTAGTTTGACAAACCATTTTTTACAAACTTCACCATCAAGCAAGTTTGACGATGAAATTCGCTCCACACTTGTTCCACGATAAATTTACTTTGTTGGGTTTGTTTTTTAATATACATCAGCTGTTTCTTTTTACAATCAATATTTTATAAATTATGAGGGGTAACCCCTGCACACTTCGCGTGCCAAACGACTAATGGTTTGACAAACTTACTTGATGGTGAAGTTTGTCAAAAATGGTTTATTAAACTAATTTGAACGCATGTGGCTGCCTTTAATATGAGTGTAATGTAAATAGGACTAATGTGCAATATGTTGCAAATATAGAGTGTGATTCAAAATTACCTTATAAGCATTAAGTAAATGATTATTCATGCTAAAACAAAGAAAAAGGTTGCTGTAAACACATGTCCTAAAATGCTTTGTTTTCGATCTGTATGCCTTTTTGTGATTTTTATGTAAAAACTTTAACCCTTGATTATATACGCAACAAAATGAGCAACGAGATACGGATTTGCGTGATCAGACAGCGCTAGCGATCTCTAGCGGAACGTGTTGGGACTATGTCTATGCGCAGTGCTGCTTCAAGTAGACAACAGCTGAAATTGGCTGTACTCGGGCTCATTACCGACCGCGCTGGCGCTGCGCCTGTCGTAATGTATGTGGAATATGATCGACTGTTTGAAGTCAAGGAAAAGTAATGGTTGACTTACGTCACACGTTGTAATCGTTTTTATTTATTACGCTTCATCCGTGATATTTGATTACTTGTTACAATAAAATACACATGAATAGACAAGTATTATGAATAGTAACATATATATCATAGATATAAAATTGGTTTTGAAATTTACCTATTTTATACAGTGTAGTATTTTAACTGTAAACATTTTTATTTTAAAATAGGTGCAATATTTATAGAGTCTGTTTGGTTGCTGCCAAAACCATACGATATATTCACTGTGAAATGATCAAAGTTTTATGTAACTTAAATAAACAAAGCAAAGCTCAATAATTCAGCAAATAATACTTAGAATTGTATTATAATGTAAAAAGAATTTCCTCGATTTTATATTTACAGACCTGAACATTAAATCATTTCACTTTAAAAAGTGCACAAAAATATAAAAACTAGTAAATAAAATAAGCTGAAATGTTTGTTAGTAGTACTAAAAAGTCAGCTGTGTTCAAAAGTAATTGTTATGTGTACTGGATAAAATCGTTGTCATTACATGGTATAAATAAGTAGTTTGTAAATGTAAGTTGTAATGAAGACTACTAACTTTATGTGTCATAAAGTAAAGTACTGACCTACCAAGCCTTTCATATGCTAATGGTGGTACTCTATTGGCCCATCCACCCATACACACACAGTGGTACTGACCCACCCACCTACCTATACACGTACAGTGGTAATTTTTATTGGGCACATACATAAATAATAGTACATTATTGTTTACTATGTAATAAGCTTTTAAAAACTAATATTTAAAACAGTCTCAAACTAGTAAAATAATTTCTCCTAGTTAAAATTTTTAAAAAGGGGAAGCATGGTTGGTACCATATTGAGCACTTGACCGTCTTTCATTTCAAACAGCTCCTCTCCCTCTCCATGTATTCATACAACGATACATGTAAACATATTTACACTTACGTAATAATGACCCACCCACCCATACACTGTGCCTGTATGGGTGGTGGGAGGGCCAGCACCACTGTGAGTGTATGGGTGGGTGGGAGGGCCAGAACCACTGTGCATTTACTAAGATACATTGGTGAAATTATTAATTAATTATTAATAATAATAATATTTAATTATTAATTAACGTAATAATAATATTTAATTATTAATTAAATATTATTATTACGTTTGTACAGAAATGATTAGCCTCTGTATTTTTGTATCATATTGTTTTGACTCTTTATGTATTCTAGTTAATTTTCTGTAAATAATGTAAAAACATTGCGTTACAATTACGTTTGTAAAAATCGGTAAATCATAATTTTTCTGCTGTATATGTTTTTTTATTTAATCAACAGTTCTTTGTTTTGTGAAAAAATCACTGTATTGTAATTGCGTTCATACATTTGTTATTTAGCATTATATTTCTTAAAACATTTATTTTTACCATCATATACTAAGTCAAATGTTTTGTGTAGGCCTAATGTGTGGTGTATTTACTAATAATATGTGTGCGTTTCGCGCTAGTTCTAAGCATCAATTTGATATTTTTTAAAATATTTTAATTTCAACCAAATTATAAATGGTTCATTTAATTGATCTTCTTCTTGTTAGGTTTACATTATTCTTTCTAGTTAATTTTGTAATTTATGTTTACAGTATCATTAGAATTTGACCCCGTACACATAGTGTGTGGAAAAAGTATTGTCTCCCTATTTTTCTTTCATTTATTTGTAATATATCTACTACGGGTTTCTTTGGTTTTCAAGCAAACATTAAAAACTTAGGACAATTCTGTTAAGTTGTAATAGTAGTTTTAAAAAATGTCGAAAGTTTCACATATCAATGCCTACCATACTTAAATTTTCCGCCCAATTCATTTTAAGGATGACCAGTTAAATTCACATTATTACCTAAAACCCCTAAAAATGTTTATGCCCTTACATATTTTTTGTAAAATTAAACTTTTATGTTAGTTAAATTTGGAACAAAAATTATATTTTCCATTTTTTAACTAATAAATGTATTGTTTACTTTCACAATTGTAGTGTTTAAACCAAGACACAGTGTGTAAGACTTACTCGATGGAAATGTTACGAAGTCACAGGCAATAAGCAATGAGAAAAATTATTTACTGACAAATAAAATACATATATTACTAGCCTTATGTTTGTTGTAACTACTTTCTTCACATACCTTCACAATAATATAATCAAACCTACAATCTTGTTTGTATATTTCATAAACTCTTATAAAATTAGTAGTCTTCATTACAACTTACATTTACAAACTACTTATTTATACCATGTTATGACAACGATTTTATCCAGTACACATAACAATTACTTTTGAACACAGCTGACTTTTTAGT
The DNA here is from genome assembly GCA_035578905.1 of Stictocephala bisonia. Taxonomy (NCBI): domain Eukaryota; kingdom Metazoa; phylum Arthropoda; class Insecta; order Hemiptera; family Membracidae; genus Stictocephala; species Stictocephala bisonia. Next base: position 13,371 of record JAQJVL010002259.1, read on the forward strand.
ACTACTAACAAACATTTCAGCTTATTTTATTTACTAGTTTTTATATTTTTGTGCACTTTTTAAAGTGAAATAAATGTTAGTGATAAACCTATTTAGTGATAAAAAAGGTAATTTTTTACGAATTTTGTGATGATTTATTAAAATTTGCTGTCTTAGAGGTTTAGAAGGTCAAGTTTAAAATATATCATTTTAAATTGAACCTTACTGGAGTTAAGGCAAATTAAATTACTAAACAAGTAATTTATATTCATTCGAAATACGTAATGGGTGCACAAGTTGCACATACTGAGGCCCTTAGATATTTCTAATTTTTATTCTATTCTACGAATAGAAATTAGAATTCTATTCTAATTTCTATTCTATTCTATTCTATTCTAAATTCTATCTAAATTCTATTTCTAATATAGTAATTTATTGTTAAACTTTAATATATGGTAATTTTATTCTTGAATTTTATTATGTAATTATTTATTGTTAAATTTTAATATATAGTGAATTATTGTAGTTTTAATATGTAATGATTTATTGATAAGCAAATTTTGACAGAGTGCAACTGCCTAACTGCCTTGTTTTAGATTAGAGTTGTACTTGTAGATTTGACATGTCCTATTCAAACTTATGTTTGTCAATGGAATAAATGATTCTTGATTTAATTTAATGTGACAAATAATTAGGTTTACAAAGTGGAGAAAAATAAATTTTAATATGCAATCATTGAGTATAAGATGATTTGCACATTACTTATACAAAGTCTAGAAACTGACTTTATTACTTAAATTGATAATAATTATCAGTGTCAACTTTACACTTCGGTTGACGACAAGGAGTTTGAGAGGAAATGTATAATGTGACAGGCGTGGCAAGGAACTTTGATACTAAAACCACGAAAACTACTGACGACGTAACAATTAATTTGATTTACTGAAATACGAATGTCTACTGAAGGAACACGGCGCGCGACCGTGCATCCATCTAGGGGCGACGCATAGTACTTCTCACGAGTGCAGCCAATCAGAGCTCCTAGCGGCGCGTTAATATACTACGTCGGCATTCGATATGGTTTTCAATCACTCAGAAATGCATTGGGTTGCTCATCTAGGTGCGTATATAACCAAGGCTTTAATCCAACAATTTCTTATGATACAGGATTGTGACTTTTTCTATTTTATACATAACACTTAGCAAAATATGAATAAAATATCTTCTCTAGTTTCAGAATGCCGGCTGTTAAGAATTTGGATGCTACATACAGAAAATGTAATCTTTATTATATTTTGAAAACTCTTATAAAACAAATCAAAAGACTAATTTTTTTTACATACGGTACTACTGAAAATCACAGATCATGTTTAAAATGACCTCCGTTGTTCAAAATGTACGCATACATGCACCCTCTCATTGATTGACGAATTTGTTCAAAGATTCCTGGCTTATGCTTTATCATTTCCATCTCATTACATATTCTCAATCGTAATTCTTCAACAGTCTTGAGTACTCGGAGAAGAGTATTCTAAAGTTTTCAAATGACCCCATAGGTAAAAGTCCTACGCCTGGTGACCTAGCCGGCCATTAAACTGGTCCTCCTCGACCATCCATTGATTTGGAAAACTGCAATGTTGGTTTTCACAAACAGCAACACTATTGAGTGCAGGTGCCCCATCTTGCATAAACAACATATTTTGTTGTAGCTAATCTACATCATCTAGCAAAAAAAGGATCTCTTCCGAAAAAAGTCTAAATACACCAATCCATTGAGCCTGGGAGGAAGAATGAACATAAACAGATTGTCTTCTAAAATGTAAGCCCAGATATATATGGCTGTGTGATGTTATGTGGATTCTCTTCTGCCCAAACATGTTGTTGGTTATAGACTTTAACTATAGCTGTCCTGATAAATTGAGCATCATTAGTAATTAAAACTGATAAAAAGTTTGGATGAATACGTTTCTCCAAAAACTATTCTCAAATAATTACACAAGGAGCAGTCATGTGGCAATAGTGTTTGGACTTGCTTAACGTGGTAGGGATGTTTTAGCATGATTAATCATTTCCTAAATTTTTTAAACAACCTGTATAATGGCAGAACCTTGTCGTTGCAGTAACATTAGGATATATACTATGTGTACATTTTAAATGTAGTGTATACTAGCCTTTTGGCCGTGCTTCGATATGGGATCATAAGTAAAATGCAGTATTTGTAAATGGAATTCTGGTCCTGTTCTCCTCCAAATATTTTTTTTTATAAAATAAATTTAATCCTTCTTTGCAAAAAACTTAAAATCACATTCCCTTACTTAAATTTGTTATTCAGGAATATAAAAGTGCCTGCTCTGATTTAATTTTCCTTTAATAAGTCTCTGGCTAGTGATAGTTATCATGAACAGATAGTTCTATCTCATCCTCCCCCAACCAATGCTCTGTGATGAGGCACACTATAATGTACGTAAAAAATGTTTTTTAACTTAAGTAAAAAACTATCTTAAATTGAGACAGCAAATATATATTAGTAAACTAGGGGACACCCCTGCACGCTTTGCGTGCCAACCCCGATGCTCGCTGCGATCGATACACCTCGGCCTTCGGCTTCAGCATGTAACTATTCAATGCAAAAAGTAGGAAATTAACTATATAACGTAAAATCACAATATTAAATTTAGTTACAGTATCTCACTCACACTAATTGCTTTGCCACTTATTTAGCCTATTTCAACCATGTTCATTTCATTTATTTTTATTTAACAGCTGAAGATTAAACTCATAGTAAAATATTAAAAATGCATCAATAGTATTTGAGTAACTGATAATGTCAAACATTCAAAATATACATGTTTATTTATTTACAAACCAGCTGTTATTAATTTACTAAAATCAACCCAATGTTATCCTTATTGAACAATCTTTTAAGGGTGGTTTCTACTCCTTAGGAGTACTTTATCAAGATGAAAATACTTTAGTTGTCCTATTTAAGTTCTAAAGAAACAGTGTACAAAATTTCAGCTCTCTACCTACATGGGAAGTTGGAGAATTAGTGATGAGTGAGTGAGTCAGTCAGTCAGTGAGGGCTTTGCCTTTTATAGGTATAGATAATTGTTCTGATCATGATGGAATTACAATTTATTTGTGATTTCTAAGTCTGGTACTAGGAATAGATATATCAAATAGGTGAATTCCTAGTGACCTGGCATGGAGATGAAGATATGTAATGGTGTACCATGAACCAAAAATCAGAAAACTTTATTAGTGATAATCAAGTACAAATAAGTGTCAACATTACAAAATTTATTAATAATTTATGTCATTGGAAGTTATTGGTACTAAGAATACATATGTCAAAGAAGATCTGTAATCCAAGATGGCTCCAGAGAGAATCCAAAATGGATTTCTGGGGGTTGCCATATTTAATTTCTGTGAGACTTGAATTATATGCGCTCTAACTTTAAGTTGTTGGTTACAGTATTTCATATTGTTTTTATTAAAATATAAATTAATGATACCAGTTTAATCATAATTATGGGTTTTGCAGGTACTATGATGGACATAACTTTTATATGTACTGTTGTTTTAACATCTGTAACTATAGTATTACTGGCATTTAGAAGTAAAATATACTTATCATTTGGATATTTTTCCAAACAAAATATTCCTTTTGATAAACCAGAAGGCTTGCTTGGGATTGTCATCTAGTATGACTCTCTTGTTGTGGGACTTGTATAAAAGAAGTGGAGAAAACAAACTGTATATTTTTTTATAATTTGGAGGCCTTCAATTTTAATAAAAGATTTAGAGTTAATTAAAGATATCCTTGTTAAAAACTTCTCAGCATTCCATGACCGTGGAGTTTATTTTAATGAAAAAGATAAACCATTAACTGCACATTTGTTCGCTATTGAAGGAGAAGCTTGGAAAAAAATCAGAACTAAATGAGAAATTATGACATTAACTGAAAAACAATTTTAATCCAAGTTATTTTCACATACAGTGGAAAGTTGATTTTTCAAACTAATTGGGACCAGCAGTATTTCGGATATCATAAGATACATTACTTAGAATATTGACTCTACTATATATTATACTGTATTGTACTGTTGTTTTTAGTAGAATAAGGGAAACAAACAATAACCACCAAACTGGAAAGAATTTAACTTTTCCAATGTGAGAGTAAACAAAAAAATTCTTTAAAAAAATTACAATTACTGTAAACTATGTAAATGTTAATTGAGGACATTGCCGGAGCCATTTTTCCAGCAATTGCTGTTTTAGGTCTGCCATGATGTGTTCTTCATGTTCTGAAAATTTAAGTCAGTATCTCATCGTTAGTCTTTGGTGATACTTTTTTTAAGCAAGTCACGAGCTAGTACTAGAAATATCGGCTGTCTGTCAGTGTTTCCAGTATAGCTGGTTGCAGTATTGTTACTGTTGATTTTAGTAAACACCGAAAAGGCACTACTAATGTAGCTTCAGCCGAAAACTTTGCCATTTCTCAAATTTTCTGAGGCTAAAATTGCAAATGTAAGAGGTCTGATAAAGCATTTTCCTTAGAAGATAGATAGTTGCTTGAGGCCCTGTTTGATGAAAAAATTAGATTATTTTTGGCCATAGTACAACGAACATATTTTTAATATTGTTTGTAGCTTATATTCTTAAAAAAAACAGTTTTCTAATCAAAGTATTGTTTTCAGTAAACCCCACTTACATTAATAAGCCGTTTGTTGGAAAAAGGGCACATTACACGTACTTTCAATTTATTTTTTATTCCAACATAGATCTTTTATAGTGTGATGTTACTTTGGTTTCTAAGTCAGAATTATATGGTCTTCAAGTAAAAAAATGTCAACTGAATATTGCTAATACAAACAAAACTATTAGAAAAAGTAATTTTCATTTCTGTTTACCGAAAACACGTTTCAGCTATGTGCCCTACTTTCGGCAATGTCCTCTATTTACAGGGTGTCTACCAGTGGGCTGATAAAAAAATCGGGGACTTTTTGGTGACTTTTGGTGACCAATTTTCTGAAATTCGGTGACTTAACAAATTTTAGGTGGTTTCAACGTTCAGACATTTGATACGGACATATGATATATTTTGCTTCCTCTGCATGTAATTAAGTAAAATATTTATTGAATAATAATAACATTAAGAAACAAAACACTTAAAAATGCATAGTATAAACAGTAAAATAAACCATGTATTGGAACTTTGTCTTAAAAATATGAGTTTTCAACTTTTTTTTCCAAAATAAATAAGTTTGGTAAATTCCCAAAATACATTTTTTACAATCAAGCTTGAAAGTCTGGACATGAACTTCTTCAATATTTCTAAGAGCAGATCTTGCACCAAAGCCAATATCAATGTTATCCAGAGTTTGAAAATTTTCAAACTTGTCTAGATCTATTTGTTTTAATTTATAAGCTGTGGTGGCCGTTGCAATAACTTTATTTTTGATTATTTTACTGGCCAGGCCTCTCATTAGAGAAATCATTCCTTTGAAAATATGTCAAAAATACTTCTAACTCCTCTGCAATCATGGCTGAGAAATGAAGTTTAGCCTCCAGAGTTTTGTCATCATGCAAGAAGACTTAACTATGTTAAAGTTTTTTGTTGCAGGGGGTTCAACAATGGTGTTACAATATTGCTTTAAAGAAGGAAGAATGTCTAAGCACCTTCTTATAACACTGGAGTTTTCTGTCCATCTCACTGCACAGAATTTTTTTGGAAAAACCTTAGGCCCAGGCACCTTCTGGAAGTGTAGTTTTTAAAACGCCTATACAAAGCCCTCAAAAACTGGTTTAATTTCCAGCCAACTTTACTATGTGCAGTTTTGTAAGCATTGTTAACGATGTGCAGTGAACAAGTGCCAACATCTATAATCTCCATATTATTAACAAGGGACTCTTTCATGTGAGTTTTCAGGTCAAAAATAAGCTTAAGATTGACATTAGGTCCGTCAGTAGAAAACAAGGGACTCTTTCATGTGAGTTTTCAGGTCAAAAATAAGCTTAAGATTGACGTTAGGTCCGTCAGTAGACAGCTGAGTTAACTTATTCAGTGGCAAGTTGAATTCCCCTAAAGTAGTAGTCAATTTATATCAACAGCAGAAGACCTTTCTAAAAATGTTGAAGTCAGGTACCTTGTGCTAACCATGTTTTTTTTCTGAACACCAATAATTTATCATAATGTCCATCTGCTGCTTTTGGCAAATGTCATTTTTAAAAGCTTTCATCAATAGAAAGTGCAAAAAACTGACTCCTTTTGGCTTCTGTTGCTACGATATTATAAAAATAGGGACCTAGCCCATAAGTGACACTATAGGCTATCTTATCTTTGTGCATCTGAAATTTTTGAGCTATTGCACTGTCAGGGAACATGATAGGAAATAATACACTTGCTGCTTCACCAGAATGTGAAGAAGTGTTTGTCAAAGTACACTGACATGCCCATAAAATTTCAGCTTTAGTGACACTGTCAGACATAAGAAAACTAGTCAGGACTGGAGTAGGGCTATTTTTTTTTTTTCAGCCAAAGACGAAAAATCTGATTGTTGGCTAACCTCAATTAATGAAGTTTTTGAAGTAGAAGGCAGTGTTAAAATTGCTTCATTACTTCCTTGCTGGCTTAAGGAACTATCTACAGTACTACTGGCTGCAGTACTGGAACTACAAATGTTAGGCCTAAAGGTAATTATGCACTTTCTTGCCACCTCTGAAAATACGGTTTCATGTTAAAAAAGTGGTGAAAAATGAGTTTATATCTCTTGAGGAGTTTGATTTCATCCGCGGAAAACTCGTTTTTTACCGAAAAATCGAAAAACAAGTTTTTTATCTAATAATGAAAAAACCAACTTTTTCAAAAATCGTTATTTTTCGATAATTTTTTTTCCATTTCTCATATTTTTTATGCTGAACACAAATATATAACTGGTTTTGTAGTAAAATTATTTTTTTCAGCTCGAAAAATGCACTTTTTACGACATAACCAAACACAACCTAACTTATCCTAATTGTATTTTCTCAACAAAAATTCGTAATTTGCGTTAAATTCGAGCGTTTGGCCTCCGTGACGGCCGGCGGTGAATTTGGTTTTTGTGATAAATAGTTGTTGTATATAATGATCGCGTAATGGCCGCTAATCGCGATCTGCCACGATAGTAGTTTTTCCGTTATTTCTCGAGAAATATTTGTAATAGACCAAAATAGTTTTCAAATTTGTATTCAGCGCAATAAAACACATCAAACTAAAAAAAATATGATTAAAATACCATTTAAATTAACGGAAATATGACAAAAATACTAAAAGTTCTGACATTGGTTTTTTCGAATTTTTCGGTAAAATACGTTATTTTCGCGGAATGAAAAGCATATCTCGTGAAAATACAGCCAATTCCACGGTAACTAGAATAATACGGTAGGGTTCACGCGCATGGTGCGCAGTAAATCTTGGTGTCAATGACGTCACACAGACATATCAGCTGGTTCATCGGTTAAACTGAATGTAGTAATAATCAGTAACTGCTTTTCTTAAATCACTGTTTTCATTAACCACAAACATAATACCCATTAATAACTATTATTAATGTTATACAAATACTTTCAATGATAATATTATTAATGAGTATATTACATTGATGTTTGTTTAAAGGTTGGTTAATATTAAAAGGTGGCTCCATCGGCTTGTCAAATTAATCCAATTAAAATATTATGGTCGTTTAGTTTTTATTTGGAAATGTATCAATAAATAACAACTGTCAAGTATTGAAACAGCTGTTTATATAGAGCATAATAAATATAATTTAGTCTTGAATTATTACAGTTATATTGCTTTTTTTAATAAAAAAAGTTCTTTTGTCTGAAAATGTTCTATTTTTATTTAATTTGGCCAAATTTCAGTAATAATGATATAAAATAGTATTTTTATAAGTATTTGTTAGTGTTTTAGTAATATTTATTAACCGGTTAAAGCCTAGTCGTTAATGAAAACAGTGATTTAAGAAAAGCAGTTACTGATTATTACTACATTCAGTTTAACCGATGAACCAGCTGATATGTCTGTGTGACGTCATTGACACCAAGATTTACTGCGCACCATGCGCATGAACCCTACCGTATTATTCTAGTTACCGTGGCCAATTCTAGACCCATTTCAAGACACTTGCTTTATTCAAGCTATAGTCGGTCACGATTCACTGGTTGAATACCGGTATGGTCTGAGAGGTTGGACCTCTCACGAAACGAACCAACTTGGAACAAGGAAAAGAATGGCAAACAAAACAAACTCACGAAAACAGGTGTTTGAAAGTACGGCGCATAGCGAATAGTAGAACACATTTCCGAGTCTCTGCGCATGCGCTCGTGACGAAATTACGTTGCCAAGACAACAGCCAATCGCGTCGAACTTTCTTATGCATTTCTCCATTCCATCTAAAAACATTCTTATTTCTTCCATGTGCACTGCCTTCCTTATGTTTTCTGTGTTCTACTCTACACAATATTACGCTGAACGTACACACGCATCGATCGATGTATCACTGTTGACGTTGACGAACGATCAACTGAATCAAAACGTTTGAAAAACCATCATTGAGCGAAAAAAAATCAAAATAATAATAGAAAAAGTTGTCCATAATTCGGTGACCCACGAATAAAAATTCGTGACTTTTGGTGACTTCCGTGACCCTTCATACAAATACGGGACTTTTCGGGGACTTCCGTGACTTCCGTGACCGGTAGACACCCTGATTTAACAGTGATTAATAATGCTAAATAGATTTTGAAGAAACATTATTATCTTCTAAAGTTTGCTAAACTACATTAAAGTACAGTACTCACAGTGCTGCAGCCTTTTAAACTGAGGAAAAATAGTCCTTAATGGTTTACTTTTTGAAAGTATTTCTTCTTTTCTTAGCAGCCAAATCACATACTCATTTTATCATATTTTCCACAAACTTGTTCTATTTTTGCCAGTTTCCTGGAAGGACTAATATCAGGGCATGTGAAACGACTGCACTGCATGTACACCAACCACTCTCATGCATCAAGCTCCGCACATGGCGAGCTGTGTGTCACTAAGCACTTCTCTTTAGTACTGAAGTGCGTTAATTAACACTTAAATATGTTTGATACTGTACAACATATTAGCACAGCACTGTATATATAAAACAATGTTCTACTAAAACAATATACATATAAAGGGGCTGTTCTGTTTTAATTAAATGAAAAAATATTTGTCGCCTTACAAAAAAATTATGAGTTTTTAGATTGTAGTTTGGTTAACTGACGTTTCAGATATTTGACATTTGGATAATCAAGTCCCACTGTACTAACAGTTTTAAAATTAAAAATTATGGTTGTGAAAAACTCACAATATGAGTCACTAACTTTACTGTTTTATCTAATATCTTGAAAACAATAAATTAGAAATCATGTTAATAGTATGGGACCTTTAAAATATTCTCTAAATTTTAGTTTTTCTAGTAACTGACAAGCTATTTCTGATATAAGTGAATAGTTAAAGATGAGCAGAGGGACTCATGCTCAAGCCTCTATTACTCAAGGTCCCCACTAGTGGCCGGCCCACCAACTGCACCATTTGAAGCGGGCAGTCAGTAACCCAGTATGCTAAAAATTTATTTCAGTTTTCAGTCATAAAGGGGTGTCACTCGAGGAACTGTTTTTACACCCATTCCTTATAAAAAAGAGAGTCCTAGAGTTAAAAGAATGAACGTCCATCCCATTCATCTGCAACTTTGTCTGCCCCTTCCTTAACGTATACTTCAGCGTAATTATTTTTTTCTCTGTATTGAACCTCAGTTCTTTATTGAAAAGTATTTTTCTGTTATCTTGCTTCAATTATTTCTCATTTTTTTAATTCTAAGAACGATATTTCCGGTATTTCCTTTGTTCACTATTCCTAGGTAATTTGTTTGTTTACTATTGCTTAATACACTTTATTGTATTATCTTGTAATCTGAAGATTTATTAGAACAGCTTTAGAAAAGTATCACTTTATGTATTTTTTATAAAATGTTCTTCCCCTCCCACTTTTCAAATGTATAAGTATTGTTTTGGTTCTGTGGGTTAAGGTAAGCATAAGGTAAGCAAATTGATGAACAAATATTTTCTAAAAATTCAGAAAAATTATCGCAAAAGAATTATTAATGAGCATTATTCAGCTTTGATAAGAACAGTCAAGTTTTAAAGAACAAAAATTGATAAAATTATAAGTTTAAATATACAATGTATACAAAACTGATTAAAAAGAGTAAAATAACCATAATCAGTAGCCGGCCACTAGTCCCCTTGTGTAATACGCTCCATATTGTCAATACTTAGTTATCAGGCCACTCGGAGTTGCCCATGCAGTGGCCATCTTGTTAATTGCTCGGCCACCCATTGGACAACTGTAGTGTCTAAGTCTTATAAGGTCTCATTTAAACAAGGTATCAAAATGAACTGGGCAAATCATGGGCAACTAGTTAATTATTTTGTTAGAATTTAAATGGAAATAACTAAAACATCTAGCATGAAAGGTCCACTTAAAAGAATCATGTATCACAAGACAATTGCAGTAGTTTGGGTCAATTCTTTTTAAAAAAAATCTTATTTATAACACAGACTTTCTTTAATTTTACCTGAAGAAGATTTCATTGACAAAAAGATATACACTGGCTCATTATATGTGTTTATCTTATAACTAATTTAATCATTTGCTTTTTTCCTATTTGTATTTTGCATTCTCTAACATAACCTCTGTATTTATTTTACTACAAGTACTATTACATTGCAAGAAAAAATACCTTTTATTCTAAAAAATAATCTCATCCTTACTGCTGATACTGTACAGTGACAGGTTTTATTAGTGGGAGATTTATAATTTTAAATACTGTATATTGTTTAGAAAATATGATAAAATTTTGACCATCGTAACCAAATATCACATTAAACTCATAAACATTCCTGTATACTAAGAGGAAAATTAAAACCTTTCACATTTTTTTATTGACTAGTCTGTACACTATTGTCAGCTTGATGTAGTGACACACTGACTGACTGATACTAAATGTTGAGGCACTTCCGGCGTCCTACTCCCATAAAAAAAGTTTACTTTTTTCACTCATAAACAAGATGACAACCTTTTTTTACCCCAAAAACTGCCCCAATGTATTTTTTATGAGAAAATCGCAAAAAGTAGTATTTATGACGTAACTTGAGTTTTTTCAAAACGTTCAAGCTTTTTTGCTTGAATAAAATGTTCAAACCTTCACAGTTCCACATGTGTATCAAAAACACACCATATATATGAATTTCAGCTTAATAACTCAAAAACTTGGGGTATCGGGGGCCCAAAAACAAAGTTTATGAAATTGTAAAATTTAAAAAAAACGATGTTATCTATTGAAGTGAGGTATCAATTTAAAGCTATTTTTCTCCTGAATCTAATTATACCATCAGGGTTTGAAAAGGGAAATTATTAAAGGTACATACCCCAAAAATTAAAAGAAAACTCCAAAAACTATAAAAAAGGTAATACTAAAATAAAATGTCCAAGTGGGGTATCTAACTATAGGTATTTATCTACCAAATCAAATTAAATTGTGGAAGAAAAAACGTTTAAGAGCTCTCTCTCCCCCCCCCAATAAAAATTATGCTCCAAAACCTAAAATTGGGTAATATTAAACTAATACACCCAAGTGGGGTATCAAATTAAAGGCATTCTTCTCTTAATTACTAATATACCATCGGATTAAAAAAAGACTATGTTTATGGGCTCCACTGCCCCAAAAACCAAAATTCATGACCATGCTGGTGAGGTCATAGGCCAATCTTCCTCACGAGGTGAGATCCACAAATGGGACTGCAGCAGAATGTTTCAGTGAGGCCACAGGCCGAGTTCCACAAAGGGGCCTTTAGCAGAGCCTCTTGACGAGCTTGCAGGCCGAGTTATACAAAGGGGATAAAGGCAGAGCCTCCAGGCGAGGCTGAGCTTCCTTCATTAGCACAGCGAGCAACAGGGTTGGCACGCGAAACATGCAGTGGTTTCCCCTAGTATACTCTAAAGCTTAATGTAGTGACACACTGACTGACACTAAATTTTGAGGCACTTCCCAGCGTCCTACTCCCATAAAGTGTATACTTGAATTGAAGCTCTTAGTCTGAAACCTCCAGGAAAATTCACACAAGTTATCTTTTTTCACTCATAAGATTGAGTAAAATGTTCAAACACTGACAGTTCTACACACATCACACGTGCACCTTATATATGAATTTCAGCTTAATAACTTAAAAACTTAGGTTATCGGGGTCCCGAAAACAGAATTTTTGAAATTGTAAAAATTTTTAATACTGATGTTATCTATTCAAGTGGGATATAAATTTAAAGCTATTTTTATCCTGAATCCAAATATACCATCAGGTTTTGAAAAGGGCAATTATTAAGAGGTAAATGCCCCAAAAAGAAAAAGAAAACTCCAAAAACTATAAAAAAGGTAAAAACACAAAATAAACACGTAATCTCACAAATTTTCAATGCCACTGGCATCTCTCAAAAAGACCTAACCTAACCATTCTACATTCTACCTATTACATTCTAACCTAACCTAACTATTTTAAGGTGAATATGAATGGTTTTATGAGTGTAGGATGAGTGTAGATGAGTGTAGTCTGGTTACTAACTGAGTTCAACTGTTCCTCAGAAAGGGTAATTTATTAATAGCCCAACAGCCAGGGCAACTAAGGGACCTACAGCTTTACGTGGAATCCGAACCACGTAGTGCTGGTCTGACTTTCAGCTAATTGACAAGCCTGATACTCAGTTATCTCCCCCACACAACATCCGCACAATGATTACCACCCAACATGGACACCCCAGATTTCTCTAGTTGTGTCCACGCCGATAGCAACCACCAAGCGGACGCCATGTCGGTATTAAGAGGACCGAGCATACAGCCTATCGCCTACAATCTCCCAAACACTTTGTCCCCATGTAGCTGGGTTACAGCACTGCGCCACCAGTGCCTGAGACCACACTGAGTAGCGTAAAAAATGCAACATTGTTTTTTTTTTATTTTGATTTTATAGGTTATAGAAGTTACCTACCTAATATTTAAATGAGTGCCAAAAAAGGCTAGAACAAATATTGAAATTTTTAAAAGCGATTCTAGCTGGACAATTATCTTTTTCCAGTTGTTTTGGTTAAAAATCTTTATCTTCAAAGGTTTAACAGTAATCTGTGACCGCACAAATCCCTGCATGAACATTTATTACTCAAAGATAATTTGTGATATCCAGGTGGTAAAAACACGAACTTCTTTGCACGGATGGATCTTACTACTTCATTCATAAAAATCTTTCTTATACACCTTCACTTTGTAGGATAAAATGTACGATTAATATGAGTTTCATTTTTCAGATACGTTTACTTTTTTTATTGGCTAATTTCGATTTCTATATAAAGGTTTATACTTCTTGGCTGAAATTAAATTATTTATTTCATTTAATACATCAAAAGATAGGATGTAAGTTTAAGGATCTGGAGTTCTGAAAAGCCTAGTTCTGCATTAGTAAATCCAGGGTACAACATTAAAATTTTCACCATCTAAAATGAGTTAAAATTGTAGATCAAATATAAACACATGCATATTATATAGTTAAAATATATTTTATTAACAAACTACAATTATTACACATTTTACATTCATGAAATGAAACATACAACTTGTTATTGATAAGAAAATTACAGGAATAAATGCGTTTTAGTTATAAATTAGATATAGGTGTTTTTAAATTATAAAACACCAAAATAAAAAATGCCAATTTATATACTTTTATACTTGATTAATTTCTGAAACTAAAATTTCAAAATATAACATTGATTGTCTATTATAAGATGGTGATTATTATTTCTTGGTGAAATGTGTAATTCAAAACTGAAAAACATTATTTAAATTTAAAATTGTCCAGAATAACATTCTGTTGTTTGTACATCTTAGGCACACATGTTTATATCCATTCTGCCAGAACTTGTCTGAGCAGCTGATGCTATGTAGCTCGGCGAATATGTCTCTCGTCAGCAAACGGCTGGCTATCCACGAACGACTCTCTGTTAGAATCTGTTGAAAGGAAGAAATATCAAACTAATGAGCAAAGTATAATCATGTTTACTTAGTACTGTTTTGTTACAAAACAGGATTTAATTTACCTTTCAATTTCATTCAATAGTCATAATTATTGTCACTAGATTGTAAATATATTATTTATTACACTTATGAGATTAGATGAGGAACCCAGTCGGATCACACAAAGTACAGTCAACGTTATTTTGATGATTGGCCTTTTTGAATTTGCTCTCTTTTTCCCATTAGACCATGTTGTTTCAATTTGTTCAAAAAGTTTGTCAAAATACTTAGCAAGTTTCCAGTTCTTGTAATTGTTAAGGACAAGATTTAAAAAATTATTACATGCAGGAAAATGTTTTCTGAAGCCAATTTAAAGAAATCATCAAAATTTGTTTCTCTTATATTTTAGTTGGTAAAAAAATACATGGTAAAATGAATATTACTGAGACGGTGTAAAGACTGTCAGTGCTGACGATACAGTTTTACTGCTGACGATATTCTAATACTGAGGTTAAAGAAGAAGGGAAAGATGAAATGAAGTGAAAGTTTAATTAAAAACACATCTTAAACTATTATACATTGGTTATTTAATTTGTTTAGTTATTTAAAAAAGTAAATTTGCATATAGAATATTAATTAACATAATTTGCATGTATAAGATTATGTTGCCACAAATTATTATAATATGTGAGTAAACAAAAACTGAAAATAATCTTATGTTATTTTAAAAAAGGAATTCCTGAATAGGGAATTCTTCATCTGTATGAAAAAAATTGGGGCTAGAGAAAGTGCTTCTTCAGGAGACTTGTGTAGTTTCTAAGTCTCCAGCAACATGGAAAACATAAGTGAGATTATTTTTTTACCTTTTGTATGAACCCTTTTCAATTAATACATCAATATTATGATTAATAATAGTCTAAGTAATTTTGTGTATACAGGATGTTGAAAAAGTAAGGCACCACCTTTCTTTTCTTTTAAGTCTGTCGAGATGTTTTTATTGTGTTAGTTTTAAGTTTCTCTGCCCCTATATACTGGTGACTGTGTAATTCCAAGTTATAAAAAGGGTTGTAATACGTTTTAACATTATGGAATAAATCATTATTTTCATAAAAAAATTATATTTAGCATCAACTTGGACATGTCATTGACTAACTCCCTCAGCCTATAAAAAACATAAAAGAATTCAGCCTATTCTACGAATTAAAAGAAGCGGAGCAGCCAATCAGAGCGTGCAGGGGCGCAGTTCCGTCTTCTGCCTTTGCAAACAAAATGTCCTCGGTCTGTCGCTCCACTCAAGGACATTGTTTTCAACACTTATCGTTCATTTTCTTTGTTTTCTAGTTTTCAATTATTTTGTTGTAGTTATTATTGTATCATAAAATTTAAAAAATGTCAACTAAAACATTGAAAATTTACGAATTTGTACTGAATATTTGTACTTTTTATTATAATTGTACATCTACGATAAAATAGCTTTAAAAATTATAATTTTAACTTTAAATAAAAATCTATAGTTAGTTATGTTCCTTTGTTTCTAAAATTTAAAAAAAATTACTTCATATTTAATAAAAACTATTTTTTTTACATGTACTTTAAAATAGTGTAAAATAATATCTGCGTGTGAAGGATTAAATTGATCTAGTAGAAGGTTTTGTTGAATAGCCCATTATTTTAAAGCCTATTTTTTAAATGAGTATGGCTGGGTACACACTTTCCGGTATACTGGAACATGTGTGCTAGCCGCTGCAGGCCAAACTGCACAGGCGTAGTGACCTGCGCAGGAGACCGGAGAAGAATCAAAATTAAATTTTTTATACCAGCACAGGCATATAAACCTGAGCGTGTGTTTCAGTAACTCTGGAACACCTGTACAGGTCTTACTGTTTTTAGGTTGGTTGCGTAGTTTCTTGTGTAGAGATCATCTGCTGTTATTGTATTTGCTTGTGCCAACAGTGTTCCAACCTTTTTGAATATCATGTCAAGTCGAAAACCGAATCAAAAGATTGAAGAATTTAATGAAATATACCGGTCAGAGCCTTGTTTGTGGCGTATAAAAAGTAAAGAATACCACAACCGTGAGAAGAGCCTATGAAAAACTTGTAATTAAATTAAAGGAATTATTTAAATTACAAGTGCTACCAAAAAATCTGTAGTTTCAAAAATAAATAATTTAAAAAGCAATGTACTTAAAGACAAAAAAAAAAAAAAACACGAGATGTCAGTGAAATCTGGAGTTTCAATGGATATCGTTTACACCCGTTGCAAGAAACCTTAATGTAGCTGTCAGTCTTTCATGAGGAGAGATAGAATTTCTCATGACCGTATTTTTCTTTTGTGTTATAAGAGTTAAAAGTGACAATAGATTTTGGTTCACTTCTTCATTCATCTGCAAATAATTATGATAATCTAAAGGATCTAAGCTTAACTCTTTTAGTAGTCTTGTGTGGGTGTAATCATTCCTTTTTGTAAGTCAATCTCTACACCACGTTTTCTCTCTTTTTTTTTACACTTCATGTTTTCTAACAACAAACCGATTACAGCAATCGCGTCATCTTCTTGTCTCCTCGCCAGCTCTTAACTGAGTTAAAATCTTCTGGTTTACTGTATCGTGTGTGTGCTCCAGCTTGCTCGGGAATACCTTTCTGGTTTACCTGTGCAGTTTGACCTGACAGGTATACCGTAACATGTATGGCCAGCCTAAGATACTGCAGGTTTAAAGACAAATTACCACCCTATAAGAAATAGTGACTGGTTAACTTTTCTAAGCAGTGGCTTTTCCAATTATGTCCATTAGTAGTTTCTTTATCTCATACGTTGGGTTTGCCAGATTATTTGTTGATAACAACTGAATATTATCACCAGCATTCTATAACTGCTTCCATAATAGACTACAGACTAGTTAGTAACTTTTGTTTTTTACTTTTAGTCTGTTTTCATTGAATTTTAACTCAGGTCTGTTGATAATTTAATCGTGCCGTTATGTAAGTAATATCTTTTGAATTCATTTTATAATTCTTCATTTCTTTAATCAAATACTTACGTTCATAGCTTGTTTTTTCGACATATTGAATTCCCACTATAAGATACTGATTCTAAGCACATAACTGCCTGAAGCTGTTTGGTTAAAAACAATATTTATTTTATTTCGATCGCAATGTCTTTATATCAGCTATTAAACACCTCCCAAGTAGTTCTTTCATTAAAATTATGTTTATAGTTATAAATACATCACCTCAAAGATGCAAATTTGGGCTTTCTTGATACATATCCCATTAAAAACTATTTTCCCAATTATTCCCAAATTTCAAAAACAGATCTTTTCAGGACTGGTCTTGCTCATCAATTATTTTAAATTATGTAATTTTACTGCAAATTGGCAAATTTGATTTTAAATAATTAATGTTATATTTTTGTTTTTATGTTATTACGACGAGGTAACACAGCGTCTTGTTTGGCATCTTATGCTTTTTAATATCACACAATTTACAAAATCTATTAACTTTATATACTCTGGGATGTGTATTTTTACCCACATTTTTTACAATCCAATCGCTACACACAAGTATAGCGAGACACAGCACCCGAAGGATCAGGCTTCAACGACTTCCTGCAATTATATAGACAGGGAGAGGAGGGGTTGAGTGCGTGTGGTGTGAGTCTCGCGGTCAGAAGTACAGCCTACGCGCATAGCAGAATGCAGTTGTCCCTAATGCCAGCCAAACCATCTTAACCAGTTGCCATTTCTGATAGGGTGGTCCTTTTGAATTGAAACAAGTGGTGTATTATTCAGAAATAAACAGGCTTTTCAGTAATTAATTAGCTATTCAACAAAGCCTTCTATTGGAATTTTTTAAGATTTCCTCCGGGGCCCTAGGATTAAAACAAATTACAGTTAAGAGGTAGGAAAAAAACTGTTTTGCACCCACATACTCAATCTCAATTTTGCTGCCTGAACCCATCCAAAAGAAATCAAGGTGGTTCTAACCTTTTTCAACACCCTTTTTATTTCGGTTCAATACAATAAAAATGGTCCTTCTATTTTTACCGTTTTCTATAAAATATTATAGTTTTCTATAAAAACTGTACCGGGTCTTTTGACCGGTACAAGTGGGTTTCTCTACGTTTTGGTTTGCCAGGCTGCCTGAGATCGCTCTTGTGCTGTCTGCTCGTTACTTTCATGGCCGTTGGCTCAGACTAACTGTTCCATGTGTCCGACTTCTGGTTCGCTGGTTTAACATTTCCCTAAAGGTTTTGTTCGTTGTTCACCTCCTTCCTGTTAACTTCACGATGATCGGCTAGGACAAACTTAACTTCGGGATCCTCGTGTTGGATTTTATCCCTCAGCCTACCGCCCCGCCAAATTTCTGCCATCTCGATTGTGCTGGCCTGGCCTGGGGACGATGTAAAAGAGTCATGTTGCTTCTCAACTGCCCACTTTACGTCTTCGGGTGGCAATCTTCTGTCTTCAGGTCAGTCCTTTCTTTTATCTCCGGTGACTGAGCAGGGGGAATAAACTTTTTTCAACTTGGTAAAGAAGAAATGGTGGTGATGAAGATTTTGTGATATATATATATATATATATATATATATATATATATATAAAAGAATCCCTACTAGGCCTAGCCATAAAAAAATAAATAAATAAATAAAAAATAAAAAACTGAAAAGTGTTAATTATTGAACACAGCCAACTAAAGTTTTAAAGGCTTGAAGTAGTTTGTTATATTTTTGAAAAATGTTTTGTTTTAACTAGTTTAATCTTTAATTAGTTTATTTTATTGTTATATATTTTTTAATTTTATATTTTTTATTACTGTTTCTTTTTTTGTTGAATAATTTATATCTGTTATTTCTAAATATTTATGTACGTCTTTAAAATGTGATGTTTCTATTGTTTGAATTATGGGATTTCTATTTTCTATATAGGCCTAGTGGTTAAATTTTGTTACTTTTCTTTCAATTCGGGGCTGCCCAGGAATTCTGGCTGACTCCCTGGCATCGGTGGAATCATGAGATATGGGCTAAATTGCCGGTTATTTGATTGTTTTGTTGACAATTCTTAAAATTTTACATTTCAACTCTTCTTTATTGCATTTCTGATTTAAAATTTGTTTTACTATTTTAGATTTTTCATTTTGTAATTTTTAATAATTCTGCAGTTCGGCACATCTGTTCTGTCATTTTTTGTATTTCTTACTTTTGTATGTAATTTCTGAGAGTATGGCCTTCTCCCAGAATTATTTAATCTTGTTGCAATAAATAGCTTTTCCACCCAGCTGCCATGTTGTGATTTAACCCTCCAATTGCCACCCATGATCCTATCGCTTGTCTGGTTTTGAGCCATCCGCCGGTACTCCTTTTTCTAAGACGCCCTTATTCTAACACTAGATAGATGCCAGAGAATGGCGTGCCTGGGAATTACAGGCGCTATCAGAACAACCTCATTGGTGGCGATGGAGATCCTCACTGGACTCCGGCCTATAGACCTGTTTGTAAAGGGGGAGGCTCTTTAGAATAAGGGCGTCTGATTGCTGGCTGTCTGGCCAACCGAGACACCATGGTGAAATACAATCAAGGGATATTGGTCTGGATCCCTTACTTGCAATGGGGACAGACTCAATGACACCTAGGTACAGATTTGACAGACAGGTTAGGGCTTTCCTTCCAAGCACAAATGGTTGGGGAGTACCGAGCCTGTACATGTCAAAAAAAGCGTCTGGTTTACTTACGGCTCACTTATAGATGGAAGTGGAGGCACTGGGTTATACGGAAGGGGCGTACGGAAAGGTCTGTCAGTACCTCTCAGAGCCCATGCTACCCGTCTTTCAAAAGGAGGTGATGGCAATCATGACGGCCACACAGGAAGAAATGTGTTTAGAGAGCTTTGGAGAAGTTGTTTCCATCTGCTCAGATAGTCAGGCGGCGATAAGTTGGTATGGGAGTGCCAGGGGATCCTAGAGACGCTTTGTCAGCGTAAACAGGCGAGACTCATATGGACCCCAGGGCATGCTGGCATTGATGGAAATAAGAGGGCTGATGCTCTAGCCAGGAGGGGGGAAAGAGCCCTCTTCTGGGACCGGAGCCGGCCCTTGGTATCCCTTTCCAAAAGGTTGAGAAAAGAATTGATGGACCTTTGAAGAACACGCTGGTAAATGGAGGAACGAGACAGGACTCAGTCAGTCTCGTGCACTTATTCTAGGACCGGATCACAGTTACAGCTGAACTTTGTTGAGCTGTCACCGGGCCAAGGTGAGGGCTGTAACGGGACTGCTGACTGGACATAATCTCCTTCATAGACATATGAAGATTATGGGCCTAACAGAAAACTCCACATTAGGGTGGCTCATATTATACAGCCAAAATTTCAAAATTAGTCTAGGCACCCCCTCGGGTTTTTACTAGTAACTACACAAGCATTCTGCAAAAATACGAAGATCATATTATAATTGGAAGACAGTGCTCAAATGCATATTATATTGAGAATAAATTAAAAACACAGGATTTTCAAATATGGTTCGAATTATTATTTACAGCAGCAGGTAAGAAGTACATAACATGCATTTCCTAATAACATAAATAAAATACAGCAACTAAAAAATATAAGAATTTTATATATAAATGTACTACATGGTTTAAAAACAAAATAATTCTTCGAAGATGATGGCCTCAAACTGTCGGAAAATACATGTTGTCGTCTGGGTTGGAACCAAATTTCTGTTAGCTTCCGCAACTTCAGGAGCAACTGCTTTTCGTCTTCATCTTTGTCAAAAGCTTGTTGAACTCCTCAAATAGTGAGAGCCTAGATCATTTACAACTATGAGATCTTTTATGATTGTTCTCTCTTAAGACAATGCCGATTGCTACTCCATTCATTTGGGCGTATGATGAAAAAGCTTGTATTTATATTCAACTTCTCAAACAACTATAATGATCTTTTTGAGACAAAGGCACCTAAAACAGCTGAGTTTCCTCTTATCTTCTGGTCTGCGGGCTCACCCTTAATCTTATTGATAATACTAGTTATCTTGTCATCATTAGACTCTCTACTTGAAAATCAACTCAAACCAACTAGTTCATTCAAAAGGTACCAAAGGTGTGGTTTTTTTTACAATCTCAATTATTTCAGGATCATAGAATAAAAAATAAATATCATTATGACTGGGGAAGGTCCGGTGGCTCCAAAATATTTCACAAGCCATCCCTTCTTTTTTGTGCTGTATATGACTATATCTACAGTTTACCAGGTGTGTTGTTTCCTTTTCTTTTCACAATTTAATGCAATTTATTTTTCCTGGAGAAGCTTCCACGGTCAATGTAGTCAATATCCCCCCCCCCATACAATACATACATGTAGTCAGCCCACCCATACAAGCTCACTGGTACTGGCCCACCCGCCCACCTATACAGGCTCAGTGGTATTGGCCCACCCATACAAGCACGGTGCTGCTTGTATATAAATTTACATATTTATATTCTATGATGTCATAGCACAGGGATCAATCTGACCAAGAAGCATTTTGGGCCAAATGGGCTTAATCTAGTATTTTACGTACACAAGTAGGAGCTCCAAATTTCACAGTGTTCCAACTGAGATTTCTCCTTCTTTGTGGTTTTGAAACTGTTTTATATATGAAACAAGTAAATTTTATGCTGTATAATAACTTTACCAACCAACGAGCATAGTGTACAGCACCTGGAGCTCTCCAATGAACTTTTCTGGATTATGGCCCAGAGAAAGTAAAGCCAGCTATCGACTCCATATAGTCATCTATGAGTTGTTTCTTTCTCCTTAAGGCAACTAGTAAAGCATTAACTGCAGTAAAGTCTTCACTGCTAGAAATATCTCCTAAATGCTGATAATTTTGTTGATATAATGCCAATCTGCCTTGAATATTTTGAAGAAAGGTAATATCATGGTAACTTGAAAGTTCAAAACAAAAAGAAAATACTTTGCTATATGCAATTTCCTTTTTTTTTTTTTTTAGAGATGAAACCTATTCAGATTTTCGTTAGCTTCATCTTTAACCTAACAGAAAGGTTGAGTTTGTCTGATGAATATTCTTCTGAATTTGAAATAGTCACAGTTGAGGGCAACAGGAACGTGGAACTGAGCTTTTCATCTTTTTTCAAGTCTCTTTTGTTCTTTTCATATTCTTTCCTATGTCTTCATATTTCTTTCCTTGTCTTCCTATGATATAATCATTTTCCCTTCTGTCCTTTGATCAAATTAAAACTCAATGTTTTCATCTACTTTGCATATAGTAAGTGTTTCAATGTGCGCTATGCAAAATATTTTTCAGCCCCTCTTGAAATAATGATTCAGGTTTCTTTTAGGCTTCGAACATTCATGCTTTATTTCATTACTGATAACTGATTTAATCTAAATATTGATTCTAAATCTCTGATACTTAGGAAATATACTATGTCTACGTGTTGTAGCCATATTTTCACAAAGATCGCAAAAATTTACTCTTAACAAAACAGTACTCACAAACTACTTTTAGCGCATTTTCTTTTACATTTTCCTTCATATTTGTTTCACTAAAACACTGTCTGGAACAAATAATATAAACATATATGACTAGAAATGTTTATTTAAAAATTGAAGAAAATAACGGAATATTTAAACTTTATACGGTGTTAGTACTGTTTTGTTTTTGTAGTGTAGCACTGCCTTCTACTCAACTTAGGACATTGATATTTTGGTAAATTACAACATTTAGCTGTAGTAACAGAATGAGTGGGTGCCTAGGTGTGTAGGATAAATTTGACATTTTTGGGCCACCCTACTCCACATGTAGGCTCTGTGAGGAGGATGAGGAGAGTTCCATACATGTCTTGTGTCATTGTGGAGCTCTTTCATTTCTTAGGTACAAGACTCTCGGTACTGCTTTTCTGGAACCAGATGATATCAGTCGAACTACACTCAGGGAGACCCTGTCCTTCATTAGGGGGACTAGTATTTTGTGACACTGTTACCAGGCTCAGGGCGCAAAGGGCCATTGTGTCTAGGCGCGGTGGGCTTGGTGGCAAGACCACAACCCGGTGTATCTAATCTTATCTAACCAAAGTTTTTGACTTTACTTTCAAATTGTTATTATAGCATGTTTTTGTATTTTTAAAAAAGATTTCTAGTTATTGTCGAATGATGCACCATATAATGAAATGCCAAAAGCAAAAATAGAATGGATATATGAAAAGTAAATGCTTTTTAGAATATAAAGAATAATCATCCTTAGTGTTCAATGAACTAGGAGGATAAGATGATATTACATTTTTGTACAAGATTGCATATAAGACCAAGAATTCCTTGGTCATTCGAGAACACTAAAGTGGGCCAAGTAGTGACCCCTATTTTAAAAGTTTCTAAAATAATAAAATTAACAAAATTATGTACGCATAAACATACTTGAAATTATATCAGAATTCACTGGTCTGTGTAGCAGCTGGTGTCTAACTTCCTCCAACACCTTCTGGTCTTGCTTGATGTCATTCTTCTCTACTATGATCTGCTGAAAACTAGCATTCAAACACCATCATAATTTATATATTGGTAAAATTAAATTCATAAAGTGTTTGTAGTAAAAATTGCAAATATAATCATTCAAACTTGTAAGTTCAAAAGCACAATACTTCATTTTAAACTAATGATGCCATAACCGACAAAAGCGCTTTTTTTAATTAAAATTTGTGGAATATTTAAAAAATGTGTTCTTTTCTAAAACCTATTCCATCAAGTATATAACAGGAAATGAAAAACTTCATGACTGTTCCATTCAAGGTACACAATTCTTTTTGTCCATCCTTCACTAAGTACGTGTTTAGTATTTAAGTCTCTTACCTATTGACTTTTTTTATAGGGAACAATGTCGTATCATTTTTATTCTACTGCGGTTGAAAACAAAGCTCTTAGGAACAGGATTGAAGCAGCAGTAGCCCGATATTTCGACAGAAACCTCCTTTTATGTTACCGTACAAGCAATGAGAAAAGAGCTATAACGTGCATAAGGAAACAAGGAGGTCACTTTGAAGGTGATATTTAACGACATTTGTTGAAATTGTCATTCAATAATGTTTGAAAAAGTTATTGGTATTGTAAATAAATATATTATTATTAATTTAGCGTTGTTGTTATTTATTGAATCACATGATTTTAGTGATTCATGAAAATCACAGCTCATACAGTCATAAACTGTAAAATAATTTATTGAACCTGTGCTTTCAGTAACAAAAACGTAAAGCTATGTCAGCCAACGAAAGACGTTCTTTAAGTCCAATATACCAAATAAAAGATGATTTATTAGGGAAGTTTATAAGATAGTTTGACACTTTTCACATTCACTTTTTGGTAATGAAAAGTCCTCTTAAAAGTTAGAAGTGAATTTAATGCACCTTAAACCACAATAAAATGCAATCGATCTTAACGAAAAACGGTTTATTTTGTAAGATAGTAAACAGTCACTAATTTTGTAAAAATCTTTAAAAAATTGCTATTTAAAGAGGAATTTGAATAAAAGATTTCAAAGAGCACTGTTTTACCCCAATTACCATGTAAAATAACCAAGTAAAATTTAAACACTAAATGCCAACCACCCTATATTTAGAAAATATGTTAAATTGGTATTTTTCTCATTGAATATCACTATTGTTTTTAATATTTCTCACTTATTAATATCTCACTCGTCTTACTCGAACCTGTTATTCTTTATTGATTATTTAGCTAGCTACGCTCTAAACTTATTTGTGTTCAAAGTAGCCAATTAAGTGTGTTTTATTGACATAAAGTTAACATAACTCACTGTGCTTTGGTGAAAAGCCCCAAAAACTTATTTCATATAGAATTTATTGATATAAATTACGATAATGCACAATATACCATAGGAACTATTCCACTTAAGATAATAATTAACGACGTATAAAATATTATATGCGTAAGCGTGTTATTAGTGGCCAACTAATCACAAAATACACTGTCGACGTGTACGTGGCGATTGTATCGGAAACCAAGCCACGCAGGTCAGGTTGGTTTCAAGCCCACCAAATGAATGCCGGCCAGCTCTGACCTCTCTGATAAAGAAAACTCGTCAGGGAGGGAAGAATCGGTGGAGGGGTTACAGAGGTTGAAGGGGAAATCTACGTCTCACCAAACAGCTAATCGGAGGTCCGCCAGCAGGACACGAAACAGCTGGGCGAGCGAGTTTAATATTATTACTTACGATTTCTTACCCCCTCAAAATTTAGCTCGTTACAAACTCATCCTTTGGCGTGACTCTCCATCGTAAGAAATGTCTACAAGCTGAACACGATGACTTATAGCATGAACAGTTCTCCTTATTTGGCAATACGCACACTTCAAAAACTGGCAAACGACGGAGGAGATTTTCCCAAGGCAGCTTAAATTCTTAGAACACAGACTTATATGGATGACATATCATTACTGGTGCAAACACAAAAGAAGAGGCTAAGGAACTTCAAGACCAGCTCATCGGTTTACTGAAAAGATGAGGCTTCGAACTAAAAAAGTGGTTTTCTATGATTCCAACAAACTTCTCCAACATCTTCAACTAACTTCTAAGGAACATCTTTAAACACCAGATTCTTCTTAGAAAACTCTTGAGTCACACATATCCATACTTGGTCTAAATTTGTCTCCAGTTTCGGACAACTTTTTGAATAATCTCAATTTACCCCTTGATTACTCTACTAAGCATAATGTATTGAGTGCTATTCCTAGAATATATGATCCCTGCGGTTTTTTAGCTCCTTTCACTACGCTTGCGAAGTACTCTATGTAGCTTTTCTGGGCTTCTGGACTTAACTGGGATGACTCCCTCCCTCCAGAACTTGCTTCAAAGTGGCAAACGTTCGATTCAAATAAAAAAACTCTTGCCACTATTCAGATAACTCAAGTTCTTCACATCTTTTCCTCTGCTCATCTGGAATTACATGGGTTTCCAGATGCCTCAGAAAGTGGCTATGCTGCTGTGCTTTATTTGCGTGTTCAGCTACACAATGGAGAAGTAGTTGTGCAACAAATATGAGCGAAGACTCGTGTCGAACCATTAAAACGTGTTACCTTACCTCATCTGGAATAATTTGGAGCTAATTTGTTGGCCCAGTTAGTAAATTATAGTTTTTCTATCTTTCAAGAAAATCTAACTCTAAGAAAATCTAAGTCACAACCGAGAGAGAGAATCTTACTTAGTTTAACCTTCAAATATAAATTCATCGTACGATATGGACATCAGGTGATCATATTCTGCAACCCCATTGGTGTACAAATACAGACACTCTGCTCCTCTCACCATTGCACGCATGGAAGGAGTCAGTCGTCATCTCTCAGTCTCGTTAGACACGTCTTAAGTACTCTTAAACCTACCACATTTTGTGGTTTTTATGAGTCCCCTCTAATATTTTCAATTAATAATTTTTTTCTCATTTTACTCAAATTAACTATATTCAAAATTTATTTTATTTCTTTGTATAACTCCTCTAAATTTTGTGCAACTAGATCTTCTGGAACTTCTTTGTGCGGTAGGCGTCAACAGTTCGTCCCGGCTTCTATGCTCATAGGACTTGGAGATCTGTTTGACCGACCAGAGAAGTGACTCCTTTTTAGTGACTTTTTACTGGGCTAATCTCCCACTTGGTGATGCTGCTGTGACTGGTGTGGACCTTAAGCCTCAAACTTCAAAACACGTGGTCTCTGTAGGTGTGGACAGATTGGTGAGTTAACTTCCCAATTTTAACTAATTTTTTGTATAAACTAGCTCTTGTACCTCCACCCTCTCTTTTGCTAGTGCATAATAAAATACTAGTTGGTCTTCCAGAAATAATTTTAAGAAACGTTAATTTAAAAAATCAGTCATTTAACAATCAATTTAAATTTGAATTAAATATCTTCCTTATTACCATACAGTACGTGAATCAATACCATATTACATGTATGGCTGAGCAGGTAAGTCAATATCATTGTTGTGTATTGGTGGGTGGGTGGGTCAAAGTAATTCCGATAATTTGAAGTTTAAGAAACTAAACACGACAATAATATAGTTTGACACTTTTGAAAGTTCATGATACAAAACTATGACTTCTAAAAAGAGTTAAAAATATAAAAAAATATATTCTTTAGGGAAAGTGAACATTAATTTATAAAAATTGAAATGTTTACATTTATTTGAGACTGATGCTCTGAGATACCTAGTTTTAGTTTAAATGTACGTAAAGATAGTAGTAATACCAAACACAACAGGATTTTTTATTTCTGAGTTTGTTTTTTAAACACTAAGCGCATTAGGAATGTCCAAAAAATTAAAAAGCAGAACACTAATCTTGGTACTTTATTTCCCTGCCATTTCAATTTGATATTTTAACTGCCTCTCTTAACCCTCTTAAAACTAGGTCTAAAACTTCGGACAAGCGCCTGATTTGCAGATTTTCGTGTTTCATTAAATTCATATTCAAACATGTACATCAGGTATTGAAATTGCAGATCTACGTTTAATAACCAGTAAAAAATCCTTTATCTCCAATCCAAGACACCAAAATATCCACCATTACAATACTAGAAATGCTGCAGACTTTGTACTACCTCAACACCACCTAACATTATGCACAAAGAAACGATCTTACAAAGGGGCCATCTTTTTCAACAACCTACCAGAAGAGCTGGAAACAGAGCCAACAAAGTCCTTCAAAAGGAAGCTGCACCATTGGCTTCAAGACCGCTCATTCTACAGTGAAAATGAGTTCTTAAATTGGAGAATCATTCAAACTGTACCAACATGACTTTCTCTGTTGCTATTATAAAATTGTTATTAAAAGAGTAATATTGTATGACACTATCTCTAATCTCCATGATTATAAATAAAGAATTTTACCTTTCTGTACTATTATTATATATTTTGTTCTGTCAAAATAATTGTTTTAGTATAAATCTGGTACTTTATTATGTGTGTTAATCTTGAGTAGGGAATTAGTTTAGTTAAAGCAATATTCATTCTTTCATTTATTCATTCATTTTTATTTTCAAAGCATTTTTTTCATTGTATAATATAGGTCTACGTAGCATATAAATAATTTGAAATACTCCTTATATAAATATATTTAACCCTAGGCACTAGGCCTAGGATTTCAGTAGTAATGAAAGAAAAGAAAAGCAGCACACCTGGTACACTTGGTAGACTGGTACATTGTAGATAGAGACACAATCACAACACGAAGAATTGGATAGTGAAATATTTCGGGGCCACTGGCCTCTTCTTCAGTCACTTAACTATTGGATACACAGTCACATTTGAGGTATATGGATGTGTTCTTCCATATACCTCAACCGGAATAGATTCAACTGGAATAGATGAAATTTCATCAAAGTTATTGAAACACTGCTGTGAAGAACTTGCTTCCCCCTAGCAGAAATTTTCAACAAGTCATTTCACCAGGGAGTATTTCCTTCAGCCTTGAAAATAACCAAAGTATTCCCATTGCTAAAAAAAGGAAATGCTTTGGTACCAAGCAATTATAGACCAATATCGCTAGTATCAACTTTTTCGAAACTATGTGAAAAACTTGTGCTGAAAAGGCTACTGGAACACTGTGCGCATTATAACCTCTTGACAGATCGCCAAAATGGCTTCACCAAAGGAAAATCTACCACGTCAGCAATGATAAAACTCATAAAAAACATCATTGACTATCTAGAAGCAGGCGAACACTCAACAGGAGTATTTCTAGATCCAAGTAAAGCATTTGATTGCTTAGGTCATGACCTAATTATTCAAAAACTCGAGCTCCTTGGTGTCACGGGATCAGCAAAAAACTGGTTCAAAAGCTATCTCAATGGGCGCAGCCAATATGTAGAACTAAAACACCTAAACAATGGCATAATCAGTAATATAACATCTAAATCTACAAATTAATCGAGGTGTTCCCCAAGGCTCTGTTCTTGGACCAGTACTATTTATTATTTTCATCAACGACCTGCCACAACATCTAAAAGCCCATTGTGAAACGGTTATGTATGCTGATGACATCACACTTTTACTCAGCAGCCCTTCAGCAGATGATCTAGCTATCAATACATACATTGCACTAAACATGGCCTATCAGTACTGCGACAGGAATGACCTTGTTGTAGCTAACCCATTGAAGACCAGCCAAATTATATTTGGAAGACGGGCGGATCAGACTCCACACATACCAGAACTAGACGTGACTAGCGAAACCACCTTTTTAGGCATAAAACTTGACAGCCAATTAACATGGACCCCTCATCTGGACTATCTTTGTAGCAAGTTGAACACCAGCCTCTATGCTATTAGACGAATAAAATCTATTAGCAACACAGAAGTAGCTCGTACAGCCTATTTTGCAGTCTTTGAGTCTCACTTGAGGTATGGGTTGGTGATTTGGGGTGACACATCCACTACAAACTTAACAAGAATATTAACACTTCAAAAAAAAAGCTATCAGGA
The DNA here is from genome assembly GCA_035578905.1 of Stictocephala bisonia. NCBI lineage: Eukaryota > Metazoa > Arthropoda > Insecta > Hemiptera > Membracidae > Stictocephala > Stictocephala bisonia. Next base: position 42,952 of record JAQJVL010002259.1, read on the forward strand.
CTCTAGCTGGACTCCAACCACTTGACAGTTGCAGAGAAGTTTACAAAACCCTTAAAATCCTAACAGTTGTAGCTCTTTACATCTAGGAGTTGGTTTTATACATTGACAAAGAGAACCCAGAAAGACTGCAAGACATTCATAATCACAATACAAGAAATTCAGCAATGTACCCCCTTCCACGACATCATCTCACCTTATATGAGAAAGAACCGACATATATGGGAAGAAAATTTTACAACTGCCTACCTCCAAATTTAAGATCAAAAACTGGAAACGCATTGAAGACAGCACTGAATACCTGGCTCATGGACCATCCCTTTTACAGCATTGATGAATTTCTACAGAACACATTTTGAAGTATCATAAAATTTAAGCTTTTATCACATTTTACCTTTTTATTAATGACAATTTTGAGTCTTGCTTGTATTCATTGTTATTAATGGGTTTAACTTATTAGTCTTATTTTTGACAAATTTGAATCTTGCTTGTATTCATTGTTTTTGATTTAACAGGTTTAATTTATTAGTTTAGTTAGTTTTATCATTGACGCTGTAACTATTCTTAAGGAATGAGTTAATAAAGATGATTTTGACTTTGACTTTCTGTCTATCAGTTCTTCAGATACACTACTTTTAGTTATCAGTTGGTGTCTATCACCGGCTGGCAAATGTATTGTATGTGCTTGTGTATTAAAGTGTAAATGATTGAATATATCATAATTTTAGGGTTTACATGTTTCAAACAGTGACGTTTTTGGAACTCTGATGATGAAGCTTTGAAATGTACATAGCAGTAATGTAATTGAAGAACTGTTACAACAGATAAAGGTAACTTAAACCAGTATTATTTCTATAATATAACAGTTCTGGAGGCTAATAACACAAAATGAATAAACATGTAATATACCATTTTCTTCATAAAATGACATAGAGAATAAGATTATAACACTTTAATATATTTTATATTTTATACGAAAATTAAAATATTCTCTATCAACCTTTGTTTATTTACCATTTTGAAAGTTTTTATAAGTTTCCTGACATGTAAGAAATACATAAAATATGTATAACAAAATTCCAAATTATACAAAATTAGCGATAACATACAGTTTGAAATTATTGCATAGCAAAAAATATTTGTATAAGTATATAAAAATCAATTTCACCAAAATCGTCAATATTCAAAACAAGCACATCCAAAAAATAATAGCCTAAAAATGAATTATTTATTTTATATATTCATTTTATTTGAAACAAATGTAAATAGTAAACATATAATTTGAATTAACGTATAACCTCTATGAATTGTAAACAAACCCAACTTAAAATAATTCTGACCACAGTTTCACGTGCACGACAACAGCAGATGTCTGCCAGCCAAACAAAACATATGATTTCAAAGCAATGTAAAATAAAATTCAGTACTGATATTCGAATGAAACAGCTTTTATCGGATGAATAAATTGATGTTCTTTAATTAGGTACGACAAGTATTACTATGACATCACTTGTTTGTAAGAAATGTTGGATATATCGGGAGTCTGTATCGAAGCCGCATTTCCAGCGTTGCCAGTACGGAATGGGCTCATAACGCCGGATATCCAAAGAACGCCAGCTCGAGGGTGAATAGCAAACATATACATTTTTGCCTATTTTTCAAATAAAATGTTCTTCATCTTTCTCATAAAAGAGAAATAAGTTTTCCCTGCTTGCAATGTTTTATACTGAAATAAAAATTCTTTTATTTTCCCCATTCAATAATAAAAACTAACATTTACATAAATAACAAAAAGTAATCAAACAATAATATATACATTAAAATAACAAATTATCTATGGAAAAAAGCCTACATGGGCAGATTGCCTGTGCGTAGGCTGAGTTGTTTTGCTTATTTAAGTGTTGTAATTCTGTTTAAGCGAAAAACGTGTCTATTTAACCCCTTTAGTGCTACAGTGTCTACATAGTAGACGTTGTATTTATGTCTAAAAGTGTGAGCGTCTATATAGTAGACGCTACATATTTTATTTATACACGACAGGCTATTTTATTTTACTGGCCACTATCAATGTCATTTTATTCCAAAGGTATCAGAGAACCGATATATGGCCATTCAGTTGCCGACAAACGCCTTTTTATATTTATTTCCCGCGAAAGAAAATTGAGGTTATGTTCGTCTGTTTGTTTTGTGAAGTGTGCGAGTGCGTTTTGTTGTTTACGTGTATAATGTTTTATTCAACAGAATTCCATTAAACATATAAATAGTTTGTTTTATTAGCCATAAAAACGTTTATTTTGAACCTAAGTGTTCTGTAATTATAGAAAATTAATTGTTTTTAGCATGGCAAATAAAAACTTTGCCAGGAACGATTCCTTGCTACGCACTGTTATTGACGAAGAGCTAAACAATGAAAGCAGTGCAAATATTACTGATGATTAATTTAAGAGTGAACCATTCACGTATTATGAAAATAATGACTTAGAAAATGAAATAATTCCAACATCTGATGAAGAAGAGCAGTACGACTTTTCATCAAGTGAGGTTGATGATACGGACAAAGATAAAGACTACAAACCATTACAGTCATCTGATTCAAACTTTTCAAGTGATGGTGAAATTGTATCCTCAAACCCCAAGAAGTGAAAAATCGGGGAGAATAGAAAGTCTTTGCCTGTACATTATAGAGGTTTCATTTCATTGGACAAGCCAACTGAGCAAGTTTCAAGAAACAATACAAGTGTTAGGCCTACTACAAGTGACTCTGTTGTCCATTCCACTCTTCAACCACAAGATCATTATGTGAATAGCCCTCCCTATGTAAATAATAATAGCCCTCCTCATGTAGATAATATTCCTCCCAATGTTGATAATAGCCCTCATATGCCTGATCAAAATATTTTAAACAATTCTCTCCAATCAGATGACAATGACGATAATTGGTATGAAGTTGGTCCAGATGATAATTTTCCCTTTGCCCCAGTTAGGTTCCAAGAAATATCAGGACCCAAGCATATGCCCCCTGCTGATTCTCCTCCAATAAAATATTTTTATTTGTTTTTTACAAGTACCCTGTTACTTAGTTTTGTAAGAGAAACTAACAGGTATGCTAATCAATGTTTGGAAAGCACTGAATTCAGAGACAATTCCCGAGTGAAAAAATGGCTACCTGTGACAATTCAAGAAATGAAGGCTTTTATAGCCTGTATTATCAATATGGGCTTAGTAAGAAAACCAACAATATTTTCTTATTGGTCCTTCCTGCCTCCTATGTCCACTCCATGGTTCAGTCAAATGTTGACACGAGATAGATTTCAGCTAGTTTTGCGATTCTTTCACATTGTGAATAATGAAGTATTGACCCCAAATGATCCTTGTGCAAAGTTCCAGCCCTTGGTTCAATATCACTGTACATGTATGGGTGGGATGGGTGGGTCAGTAGCACTGTATGTGTATGGGAGCATTGATGAACTTTATGCTGTCTATAGAAAATTCTATAGAAATTAAATATAAGAAAGTTTTCTACTAAGAAATAACCCACCCACTCGCCCATACACGTACAGAGGTATTGACCTACCCGCCCACCCATACACGGTAGTGTATTGACCTACCCACTCGCCCATACACGTACAGTGGTATTGACCCACCCACCCGCCTATACACGTACAGTGGTAATAACCAGCCCATCCGCCAATACACGTACTGTGGTATTGACCCACCCACCCGCCTATACACGTACAGTGGTATGACCCACCCGCCCGCCCATACACATAATTCGGCACGCAAACATTCTGTTTCGACATTATTATAACCCCCATAAGCAACTTTCCATTGACAAGTCTCTCATTGGTACCAAAGCTCATACATCCTTGCAGCAGTATTTGCCAAAAAAGCAACATCATCACTGGGGCGTAAAACTTTGGATGTTGTGCGACTCAGTTGTTAACTATGTACTAGCTTTTTATGTGTACAAAGGGGCTCGTGTGAGTAATCAAGAATAACAAGAACAAAAGGATTTGGCTTAGGTCATTGTGTAGTTACAAAACTGATGAAAATTGGTAATTATTTCCACAAAGGCTTTCATATCTTCACGGATAACTTTTTTCTTCTATACCATTAGCTGAGAAGTTGTACAGTCTTGTGTGTCTTGTACAGAAGTGGTACATATTATACATCAACAATAAGAATAAACAGAAAAGGGATCCCCGATGGCCCGAAATCTAAATTTGCTGTGGGTGTTACCAAATTTAAAAAAAAGGGATTTATGCTCTTATGTGGTCATCAAGATAAAAAATCTCAAAAAAAAAAAAAAAACAAGTTCTTCTCATATCAACAGCTTCCCAAGCAATTACAATTGAAGTTCGGAGGAGAGTTAGACACCAGAATAAAGAAGCTACCATTCAAAAGCCTGATGTAATCTTAGAATACAACAAGTACATGGGAGGCATCGATGTATCAATATGATGGCATATACGTATTTAGATGAACGCCGAACTCTCAAAATGTGGAAGAAGGTTGTATTTAGTATTATGGGTGAATGATTCTGAACTCATTTATCTTATAAAGAAAATATTGCACCAGGATCTCCCATGTCTAGATTGAAATATACTGAATCTATTTTTTTTTTTTTTTTAGGTTATAAATAATAACTAACAAGTAATCAGTGACAAGTCCAGTTTAAAATAGTTTTTTATTAGTGATAAATCTATTATTTGGTTTAAAGAGTTATATGTACAGTGAGTTTTATCAGTGTTCTATTGAATTAAAGTATACATTTCAAAATTAGTGGTTTTTACAATAAATTATTTGTAAATTAAAATGCAAAGGTAAATTATAACCTAAAATTTAGTAATGTGGAAAAATGTCAAGTAAACTAAAACTAATCCAGATCAGAAAATTTACATTGAAATCACAATTTACAGTTACAGTGCCTACCTGAAATCTGCAGTTTTATTTAGTATTCTTTTAGTAATTAAAAAAAACATCAATTAATCACGTGGTGACTCAAGACCTGACAGGTTGTCAATGGACTTATTTCCTCAGAAGTAATTAAAAGTATTAAAACTTACTTATACAATTTTAATTTACTGTAACATTGAGAGACAAGGATTGCACTGCCACTTGAACAAACTCTCCAGTCAGACTGATTGGTGTGTGCTATCAGGAAGTGAAACTGGCCTAGCGACCTTGACCTTGTTGTTATCAGCTAGCCTAGATAGATTGACTGGCTAGGTAATACTCAAATCGGAATTGAAGTCCCAAATTATATTTTATTTTATTTTGAATATTGTGATATTGACGGTAAAAACAATGATAAGAATATTGACTTTAAAATAAAGAACCTGGTAGTTTATTAGTAGTTATTATTGTTATTTTTTATTATTGTTTGACATTTTATATTTTACTATGGACACAAATATATCTTTAAATGAGTTACCTAAAGGCTGGAAAAGGAAGGTAATCACAAGGAAGAGTGGATTAAGTAAAGGAAAAGTAGATGTGTACATTTTGTCGCCAAAAGGACTGACTTTTCGTTCTAAGCGAGAATTATCTGATTACATTAAAAAAAATAACTTGAACTTTAAAGTTGAAGATTTCTTTTTTTCAAATAAAAAAATTAATACTATGCTAAAAAAAGAGCAACTGAATGACACTTCTAGCACACACACTTCTATAGACAATTCTTTGACAAATATTAGCATTGACAGTCAGTCAGATCATTCGCTTCAGGAAAATGTGTGTAGCACCGTAACCACTCAGACAGGAATCGAATCCTCCTCTATTGATATATTAAGTGAGCTTTTAGGAAAACAGTGGCTCTCTGACAACATTTTGTACAAATATTTTAATTTAGTTTTTACCCTGCTATTCTCAACTCTTAGTTCCCGTATTTTGATTGTTGACCCTGTTGTTGGTCAAGCCATCAAAGTCCTCAAAGATTATGATCATTTCTTGGAACATCTCAATATACTCGAGAAGGATTTTCTTGTTGTGCCAATAAATGACTCAGAAGTACTGAATGGTACTGGTGGCTCACATTGGAGTATTTTGGTATATCAAAAGGCCAGCAACACGTATTTTTATTATGACTCAATGAACAATTACAATGTTTGTCATGCAAAGACTGTAATGGAGAAACTGACAAAATACATGAACATTGAATCCACGGGCCCTCAATTTTTTGTGTTGAAGGGAGTTCAACAGAGAAACAACTATGATTGCTCCATCTACTCTATATTTTTTGTAGAAAAAGTTATTCTGGATGTTTTAAATGATAGATCATTTGATGTTGAGTATATGCAGACATTACACCTAGAAGAAGTTGATCTTGTGTTGAAGCGGTCAATCATAGCATATATTATTACCAACATGCATAGTCCCTCATTCTCAAAAACCGAATTAACATCTTTAGTAATGGCTAGCTTAAAACAACTGCAGACTAATACAAAGGAGCTCAACACATTGCAATCACAAATTGAGGTTATGAGCAAGAAAATCCAAAGTTTAGAAAAAGATTTATTATCTGCGGACAGCAAAATATCTGAGCTGAATAAAGAGCTTGACACAAGGAATACTCTAATTGAAAGTTTAGAAACAAGCAAACAGACAGGAACTGAGAAAAGTCAAACTGATTTAGAAGTATTACCTGCCACTGATGCCATTGAGAATACATTCACATCTGTCAAGAAGACAAACTATCCCCCTCCTTGTAAAAATAGAAACAACAGAGACAGCATTGATAAAGGAAGGCGTTCCAATGTAACCAAGCTACATAAAAGGATAGAAAATGAAATCAAAGTGGAGTTCTATGCGGACAGTCACGGAAGAGGACTTCCAGAGATTATTGATGAATGCACCGAAGGAAGAATCAGCATAAATGGATTAGTTACTCCTGGTGCTGATGTTCTACAGGTTTATAGTCAAGCTGAAAAGTCTCTCGATCGCCCACTAGTGTTAATAGCAGGAACTAATGACATTCCTAAGAAATCTTATGAATCTATCTATAGAAAAATGGAAAGTAAGCTTAAAGAATTTAGCAAGACAAGACCTGTTTGCATTACCACCATTCCGCCTCGTTTTGATATAAACCATAGTGATCAGATCCATGATAATATAGTGATGGCAAATAGTTACATTACAGAATTAGTGTTAAGAATAAATAATGTTCATATCATTGACTTTGATGGTTTTAAAAGGTGTCACTTTACACGCCATGGCCTACACCTAAACTACAGGGGGAAGAAAAAACTTAGTGGCATGATAATTGAAGCTTTAAATAAGGCGTGTAGCTTCAAAACCCCCACTAATATTAACCCTATGACTGATTTCTCTCCTTTGGCAAGCCAGAAAATGTCTACAACTCACACTTCTTCAGTGGGGTATTCTTCAGTAGCTGAACTTGATGGACCAGTTATGGTTGTTGAGGCAAATATGAAGGATGTTTTTAAAAAATATGAAAAAGATGAAGATGTGGCATTCTCGCACTGCATTTCTGCAGATCTTGATAACACCAGAAGTATGAGTGCGGGAGTCGCAGTGCTTTTTAAAGAAAAGTGTGGTAAGCCGTCAACTAACGATTGTGTCACTCTCCATCTCTCACACCAAAAAATTACAAATGGTCCTACAGTGTATGGGTTAATTACAAAACCAAAATACAACAGTAAGCCCAAAATACAGGACTACAATTTGGCCTTTGAAGATCTGAAAGAAGATTTTAAAAAGAATAATTTTAAACAACTGATCTGTTCCCCCATGGGGTGTGTGAGAGATAATATCTCAGTTGAACACTTTGTTGGTAAGGTAATTGAATTCCACAAAGCCACAAATGCCCTTGTTCACATAATTTCTTACAAAGAAAGAGCTACCAGAAAGTTAAGGAATGGACTGACATATTCTGATTTTATAAAATATCTTAAAGATGCCATCAAAAGTAATATAAACCACCATAATGCAGTACCGGAAGTTGCACTGGCTTCCAATACTCCGGACTCCATGGCTGCTGATGACCCCAAGATCACAGACAAGAATTTTCTACATTCAACTGCGACTACAACTACAACTGCAACTGCACCCCTGCAGCAAGAGATCATCGCCAGTTCAAAGGGTGGTGATAGTGTGAGTGATGCAGGAGTTTGTCATGAAGGGCAACAGCCATCTTTGCCCACTTTAAACTGCCCTCTCATCAAACTAACAACAATAACATAAAACAATTTTCACATAACAAAAATATATTAATTTTGCACCAAAACATCCAAAAATTAGAATCTAGAATTGAAGCTCTCCAAATTGTATTAGAAGAAATCAATCCCCATATTATTGTGCTATCAGAGCATGATATGAAAAATCACGAAATTAATAGACTTCATATAAATAGTTATAAAATTAACTCCTATTTTTGCCGTACAAATTGTAACAAAGGAGGAGTAATGATCTTGAGTAAAGAGCATATGAAGTGGGCAGAGGTGGCTCTTGCTGATGTAGAAAGTATCAGAGAAGAAAAGAAGTTTGAATTCTGTGCTACAATGTTCAATGTGGGAAAGTTTAAATTTATTGTGGTAGGGTTATATAGATCTCCGAGCTCCGATGTAAATTTATTTTTAGATAGATTGAGTATTCTCATTGGTAAATTGCTTGATAAAACATCAAATGTTATACTTGCTGGAGATATCAATATTGATGTTTTAAAAAATGATAAGCCACACTTCAAACTAAAATCTGTCCTCAAAAATTTTCACATGAACTATTTAGTTGATTTTCCAACACGAATATATCAAGGATCAATTTCGGCCATTGATAACTTTTTAACTAGTTTAAATAAGAATAAAACTTTAGTAAGTGGCATAATTACTTCATTGTCCGACCATGATGGTCAAATTTTAGAGCTTTTAAATTTAAATTTAAAACAATCTACAAACAACAACTATTTGATTGATGTTAGGAGGGACATGAGTAAAGAAAATAAAGAATATTTCATTCAACTGCTTGAGGAAGAATCATGGCATTCTGTCTATAACTCCCCTGTTAATGAAAAATACAGTAACTTTATTGAAATTTTTAACTACTACTACAATTTGGCTTTTCCCACAAAACATTTTAAAATTAGAAACATAGGAAACAAATGGATCAACCAAACACTGAAAGAGGAGAAAAGGGAAATTATACAATTGTGTAAAAGGGCAAGGTCCACAAATAGTTTAGACCACTTCAAATTATTTAGATCCAAAAACAAATTATTTAAGAAAAAATTGTTATCAACTAAAAAAGAATTTTTCAATAACAAAATTAAAAAATCTGATAATTTAAACAAAACTACTTGGAATATTATTAATTCTGAAGTTGGTTGTAAGGGAGGACAATTTTTGAATGATAACATCAAACTCAAAGTAGAAAATAATATTGTTGATAATCCTCTTGAAATCAGCAACATTTTTAATAACTATTTTGTGGATACAATAAAAAATAAAGATAGACATCAAAATTCTACCAAAAATAAAATTTCAAATAATATTGATATGCCCAGTCTACCTAGTTTTAATTGTAGAAAATTATTTTACTTGTCAGAAACAAACACAGAAGAAGTAAAAGAAATTATTGATTCCTTTAAAAATAAATCTTCATGTGGTTACGATGATATACCGATGACAATAATCAAAGTGGTTAAACAACAACTCAGTAAAATTTTAACTCATTTGATAAATTCTTCTTTTGTTTGTGGCACTTTCCCTAGACAACTAAAAATCGCCAAAATTATACCAATTTATAAAAAATCTGACCCCTTGGATATAAATAACTACCGGCCAATTTCATTATTACCTTCAGTCTCCAAAATTTTTGAAAAAGTAGTTTATAATAAATTAATAAATTTTTTGGAAAACAACAATTATTTAGATGATATACAGCATGGATTCAGAAAACAAAAATCAACAATTACAGCAGCAGTCAGCTTGATTGATTCCATAATAGAATCAATAGATAAAGGTGAGAAAGTAGTTGGAGTATTCATGGACTTGTCAAAGGCTTTTGACTCAGTAGACCATGCATTGTTATTACTAAAACTAGAAGACTTGGGTGTAAAAAATATTTCGTTAAAATGGTTTCAATCTTATTTATCAAACAGGGAACAGTTTGTACAGATTAATAATATTACATTAAATAAGCAAATTGTTAAGTATAAATCTAAATTGAATCCTGTTAAATGTGGAGTACCCCAAGGGTCAGTTCTGGGGCCTTTACTTTTCCTTTGTTATTTGAAACACATAAAAGAGTGTCTAAATTTTTCTCCAACTACATCTTTATGCCTTTATGCTGATGATTCAAATTTAAAAGTATCGGGAAACACAGAAGAAGAAATAGAAATTTGTGCAACAATAGAACTAGCAAACTTACATGACTTTTTTAACAAACATAATTTAAATTTAAACGCTGATAAAACTAAATTTGTAAATTTTAGAACAAAACAATCCAGGCAAGTTATAAACCCAAACATTATAATTAACGATGAAAGCATTGAAAATATTGATCAAATTAAATTTTTGGGTCTCCTGGTTGACAGTAATTTGTCATGGGACAGTCATGTAAAGTCTGTTTTGAATAAAATTAATTCTGGTTTGTTTGCAATCAGAAAAATGTCTGCTTTATGTAATAATGAAAGTTTAAAACTTATATACTATTCTCACATTCAGTCTCACATTGCTTATGGAATATCTTTATACGGTGCCACAAAAAAAGAAAATTTAAATGAAATTCTTAAGGTGCAAAAAAAGGCAGTAAGGATTATATTAAATCTAAATTACCACGATTCAGTCAAAAATTATTTTAAAGAGTTAAATATTTTAACAGTATACGGGCTCTATGTATTAGATACAATAATGTTTGTTAAATATAATCAATTAGATAAGAATCCAAATTCCCAACCACATAAATATAATACCAGGAAAAAAAATCATATTTTTTCTCAGTCTCATAGATTAGAATTATTTAAAAATAAAACTACATACGCAGGACTCAAATTCTTAGGAAAAATTCCAGAAAACATAAAAAAGGAAATTGATTGTAATAAATTTAAAATAAAATTAAAGAAATATTTAGCAGACTTAGCATTGTATTCTTTGGAAGAAATTGATATATCTTTGGAATTGCCTTGTTCCTAATTTTACAAAAAGACATCTGTAAACAATTTAGCCTAAGGAATATTATTAAAAGTGACACTATTCAATGTACTTATGTACCAATATTTTGAAATGAATAAAGAAATTTGTCTATTGTCTATTGTCTATTGTCCATGACCTTGGAAATGAATGGATGTTGCACAAAAACAGGTTGAATCCAAATAGGCCTACTTCTAATAACAGGAATGCACCTTTATTTGGCCTAAAAAATTACCAGGGAAAATGCAGAGGCTTTGTAAAGTGTGTAGCAACGAAACAAATAAACGCCGTTCCGTGTATGCCTGTGTAAGATGTGAAAAAGGGCTGCACGCTGAATGTATGCAGGGTCACAGATGTGGAGTCTAACTGCAATAAGTGTGTGAAACTGTAAATATGTAAATAGTTATAAAAAAATTTGTTGCAATATATAAATGACTTTTCCTCCAGTGATTGAACTGATTTTACAAAATGTAATTTTTATCTTGGTCACCATGGAAAACATAACAAGGTAAGTCCAAAATAACTCATTGAATATGATAATTTGTTATTATAATAATGATTTTATGTAAATAAAACATTGCAGTGCCATATATATGATTGAATAGTTATTGTATGTTTGTTTGAAACAGATGTTTCAAATGTGAAGTTTTCAACTAATTTTTGCGAGGACAATATTTTTTATATTTCCTCTAAACTCCTTATTTTTTTATAAAAATGAACTGAAAATATATGAAATTTGTTCTTCATTAGATGCTCTTTACAGTGAAATAAGAAAAAAAAACATAAACAATTTTAGGCAATCTTATTTTATTCAAAAGTACAAAAATAAAAAATACATTTTTTTAATTTATTTTTTTATAAATAAAAAAAAATTATTTTATCATTTTGCCATACAGTTGTTATCTGTTTATTTCTGTGCAAAACAAAACAAAAATTATAAAGATATGACCACAAATATCGAATTAATGAGTGTTTTACCAAAACTCAACATTTTCACCCAAAACAGCTTAGCATTTTTGGGTATATCAATTGGCCAGGCGGCATAGCACTAAAAGGGTTAAATACAGAGGAAAAACTAATTTATATTAATATATAAATTAATTTTATTGTAATAGATGTCTAGATAAGGGATTAAAAAAATTTTAAACCATAAAACCAAATCAGTTATGCGCGAATTATAAAATAAACCAAGAAGAATAATCAAAACAAAATGTAGAATATTAAAGAAGCTGTATGAATATGTAAAATTGCTTGCTAGCTTAAAACTAATGGCATTGTTCGGGCTTATACCCAACTCGAACGATAAGTCACAGTGGGAGAAGGCCGCTATCAGCTCCACCCGTAGACACTAGTGATAATGGTCTCGGATCCCTCTAGGCCTAAAGTCTTGTCCATACTTCTGCTCTTTTTTAAAAATTGACAGCTATGTGGATTTAATTATATCACAATTAGAATAGTTCACTTGAAAGTTTCTATATAATTCTATACTATTAGGTAAAAAGAACTCTTCACATAGTTATTTTGATTGAGCTGCAAGCATAGTTTATTAACTATGCATATTGTTGTTGGTAGAAATGCAATACAAGTGAACGTCACACAACATAAATGTATTACAATATTAGTACATAATGTACAAATATTATGGTGATCAATTTCGGTAAACCATGAATACTTTCCTCAGATCAGAAGGATTCAAATCCTTCTGGTCTGAGGAAAGGTAGTCAGACTCGATTCTTATTTTATAATAAATCAATAAATAAGAATAATAATAGCAATATTTACGCTAGTTGTTCCAGTGTCTTTTTCTCATTGAACAAGCGTGACTCTAACTCCTGTTGCCTCAGACAATTGAGACGATGTATTTCCTGCTCTGCTTTACGGCAGTGATCTTTAAAAAACTGTTTTGACTCCTGTTCCATTGATAGTTTTTCATTTAGCACTTTCTGAAAAATTAAAATTCTGAATACCAAACTGATTTTTACTTAAAAACTTTGTGAATAAAAATTGAGTGAGGTTAGATAGAGATTGAGAGATTAGATAAAGTATATAGTGGCTTGGTGTGTGTTAAGTAAAGTGGTTTTAACTTTATTAAATACTTTTAATATATTCATGTACCTTTGTTGAACAGAAGACTGGAACAGAGGGAAAGTTCTCAATAGTCAAATTTTATTTTATAAAGTGACAATAGTTCATTTAACCCTAGATGGTGAATACTAGGTGACCCATTATGAACTCCCAACTGCAAAGTGCTTCTTCTCAGCGCTTCACAAGCTTTTTTTGTAAAAACTATAAAACATACTAAATATGCTCCAAATGTCAATTTTATCATTTCGTTTTTTTTCTCAAGAGCTGTACTTTCACAAACTATCATCAAAACTTTAAAAAGAAGTAAATAATTATTGTCTAGGAAAGAATGAAACATTTTTTAATTTTTTATGTTAAATATAACTTATAACCCTTCTTAGGAGCACTAAACAATTTTTGTAAATAATTCCAAGATAACCAAATTGTTTATTATTTTATGCACTATAATAATAAGTTTTACATTTTATATAAACTACTATTTTTTTTTTAATGTTTACATAAAACGCAAAAATGAAAAAATGTGCAAAATTACAGTATGATCATTGTAGGTTATCAAATATTACATGTAAAAATTCTAAAAAATTATTATTGAACAGACAAGAAAAAGTTGTTTAGGAAAAATAGTCATATTGTACCCATATAAAAAGTTTTATATTTTTAGTTTGTTGTGGAAACGAAAAATTCAGCGAAAAATTACATAAAAACCATAAATAAGGGATATATGTAATTTTTTGCTACATGTACTTTATTAGTACAATCCATTAGCTACAAGAAAATGTAAAATATATGAATATATTCCAAAAGTATAAAATTTATAACACCAAAAATCAGTTTGCGCAAATTGTGCAAAAAAAAACAGCTCTTGAAAAATTGTGCATATTGTAATCATAGTAAAAAATATTAAACTTTTTTTGGATTTTTTTCTGAGAACAAAAACTGTTAAAACAGATATTTATGAATAGAAATATAATAAATAATTATATTCGTGACAAAAATAAAGTTTTGACGTAGGATAATAACATACTACGTTATATTGTTGTCGTTGAATAAAATAAAAGCGTCATTTTGAGTGAACACAAATAATACATATGATTTTATTTTTCAAGATCTTAGATTATTATGAGAATGCTAAACTAATACCATATTTTTACATGTCTTATTTGATCAAATTGGATAGAAAATAAATGTTTAGGCTAGTATCTACATAAATATATACATTGTATTAAAATTAAAATACACTAAAAAATTAAATATTTTAGTTACTCTTAGTTCTCCAGCCTGTTTTTAGCCCTATATTGCATTATTTGTATGTAGGATTGTTATTATTATGATTTTGAAGTGCTAGTGCTAGTGCTTTTATATAAATATAATGTAATGTTGATTAGTGGTAGGACTTGTTGAACAATGCCTAAAACTAATTTCCTTATGTGCACTATCACTTCCACTAAAATATAAAATATATATGAACTACACTACACTATTCACTACACTACACTTTCATTTCATTTCAATTCACTACACTTATTATGGTAAATACCATGATAAATATGGTCGTGAGAGCGTTGTGTATAAACAAAGATGGCTAAACGTAAACTGACGGCCGCTCTTCCACATCATCGTTGTCACATGACCATTGCCAACCTACAGCACGAAATTTCCTCAAGACGGTACCAACCGACGCAAGAAGTTTCTGGCTTTCTACCCAATTTTTTATTTCTTTATATCGCAATAAATAATTTATTTATTAGAATTGTTTACAACAGCACTAACGTGCCAATACTGGCTTTTGAAAGAACAGGCATACAAGGGTATACAAACATATTTTTGGTAAAACATCTAAAGCATCTACAACATTGCAATTTGTTTAGTTGGTTAGAGTATTTCATTCACTGCAGACTGACAGTTTGTACACCTGATTCCCACAATTGGTTATTGTACAGGTATGCGACAAACATCGGCCATTTTTCGCACTCACGATCCCCGCCGGGCGGGAATTGAGCGGGAATTTCAAGTTGCACGTTTTAATTTTATTCTTACATTTATAAAATTGTATACAAAAATTAATAAAAATATAAAATTTACAGAACATTCTGCGTCGATTAGTACCAAGTTTGTCGCACTTGCTTGTTGATAAACATATGTTTTATTGAGTACAAAAGAGCATGTGACGTGCCTACTTCCGCGATTGCGTATACGTTTGAAAATAGCACGCGAAGCACCAAGATTCATGTTCTAGGGTTTAAGTAATATTAAATGGAGAACTTAAAAACATAACCTATCAGCAACTGACATATAACAAACAAATTAAAATATCAAACATTTTTTAGAACTAATAATTGAAAAAATTTACATATTAACCCTCCGATGGTTTAATGTTGTTTGTTCGACTTTTACAACGTATCTGCCGTGGTTTATCGTCGAAAAATCAACCTTCGCTTTTACCGTTTATTACAAGTGTTTATTCTTCACTAAACATCGTATATAGTATGTCATTTGAAACAGTTAGTTCCACTGTCCAGACTGGTGAAAGTTTTAATCAGTTGGAGTTGGCTTAGACTAAACAAAATTACAACAACGAACTTGACAGCTGTGATTGTCAGTGTCGCCACTGTTGTTTACTACTGTGTCATATCTACATCATTTTGGCCGTGATAGTGTTTAATTTTTAGTAGTTTTTATGTGAAAATGTTTGATTTACATACAAGTGAAATTGATAGGGTGTTGTTCGATGATTCTGTTGAATCTAGTGACAGTGATATTGCTGCAGAGGATGTTCCATCAGACTATGATCTCCTTGACTATTTGTCTGGAAGTGGTGAAGAATTTGTTCCCGATTTTGATGAAGTTTCGAGTTCATCAAAATTGGGAACAAATTCTTCACCACTTGACGAATAGTCAAGGAGATCATTTTACTTAAATGATGATGATTTTTCAAGGCATAATACGCCACCAAATATTATTCCATCTAATAATCCCTGGGTTAGAGTCTATCCACCTGAGTCAGAAATTGACATAGGCCCTAACTTTAGAATGAGACATTCTGGTCCTAGGGATTGCCACCTAGGAATAGCCCACCCCTAGCCTATGTTTTGCTATATTTTACTACTAATTTTTATACCACAATTGTACATGAAACAAACATGTATGCTCAACAGATTTTTACTAACAAAAGAGAATCTGGCTCATTGAAAAGATTCAGCAGAATAAGAAAATGGGTTGATGTGTCAATCAATGAAAAGAAAGTTTTTTAATATTTTGATAAATATGGGGCTCAATGGGAAAAGTAATAAGCCTAGAAGGTCTTTTTGGGATACTAGGCGATCACAACATATGCTTTTTTCTCCCAAACTACTTCTGTGAACCGCTTGGAAATTATTTTATCCAATTTCCATCTTACATCTAGGGAAGGAGTGTGCATGAGTCAGCCTGGTTATGATCGATATTTTCTGGATAATTTCAATCATCTTTTCAAACAATTTTTCTATCTTTGGCAAAATGTCTGTATAGACGAGAGCCTTATAAGCATGAAAAACAGACACCGTTCATAATGTACATGCCTGATAAAAAACATAAGCAGTACGGAATAAAAAAATTCAAGTGTTGTGACAGTGTTACAAACTATGTTCATCACATAGAACTTTACAATGGGAAAGATTACTTGGCAACTCTTGGATACACCTTTTACAGAAAAAGTTATCTTTGAAGTAATGGAGAAAAGCTTATTGTTAGACAAAGGTCGCCATCTGTTTACAGATAACTTTTACACCAAAGTACCACTCACCAATAAACTTTTTTCTAGGAATACCTACTTAACTGGAACAATACATAGGAGGTCTAAGTTTTTACCAGAAACTGTAATGAAGGCCAAGTTACAACATAGAGAAAGCGTGCCACCCACGCTGAAGACAAAATTGTCTAGAGAAAAAAAAAACAATGTTGTTGGGTTGAAACTAGTTGTAATACACAAGTACAATAAGTTTATGGGAGGCGTTGATGTCAGTGACAAACAAGTTTACCACAACTCATGCAAACGTATGAGACCCATCCTCCACCAAAAATGGAAGTCAACATCCCCCATCATGGCCTACAGAAACTCAACCAAATCCTGAAAGATGGCTTCAACATCTTAAAAGCTTCCCCCCACACCAAAGATCTCCTTGAAAAATTTCCTACTGTGACTTCAGACAAAACAAAAACCTCCCCCAAATCCTGGTCCATCCTAAGTTACCTGATCCTAACATAGACCTGTCCTTAAGACCAGCAACCACCCGGTTCTAATCCTTGTAACAAGAAATCTTGCAAAACCTGCACTATACATCTCCCAGCCACATCTTTTACCAGCTCCACTACCTCCTTAACCTACAAGATACCTGGAAACCACTCCTGTGATTCCACCAATTTAATTTATAAACTCTAACAGTTGTCTAAAATCAAACATAACTTTAAAGAGGATGACCTTATCTTACTTATTGGTGGGACAAACAGAACAGACATTTAAAAAATATTATTTTCAAGACTGAAATGCTTACAAAGAGTATTAAAGCAAAATTGTTTTTGTTGAACTACCCTACCTATACCAGCAACCATATAATGGAAGAACATTCTTTGAGATTGAACAGTGTAACTCTTCGCTGTTGTCATTATCAATAGAATTGGACATTAAGTTCTTGCTATTTAATCACCTCCTAAATTACAAGAAGCACTACAGAAGGAATGGACTTCATTTGAACCAAGAAGGAAAACTAATAGCATTGATTTTATACACAAATAGATTTCCCATCCAATGTTAAATTTTGAGTCTCAAAATATCACCTGTTTTTGTGGTCCATTGTGGAGCGCTAGTGTAGTCCCATGTAAATGTAATGCAGTTTAAACCAGCTGTGGTTGCGGGCCACACAAACTAACAAAATTACTGCCACAAATATTCCTATTAGATGGTTTATCTATTGGAGGTTTATATAATCAATGCTAATAGTATGTAAGAGCATCTTCAGCTGGCTTACGAAATCCCCAAACTCCCTACCAAAACAAGAAACTGAATTGGGTCCTATTCCATCATCAGAAACTCTCTTGCCTGACCTAAGATGGACACCGAATTGTGACAAAATCAATATTAAAGTTATGAAAGTTAACATGTCAGAAATTATTGATAAATATTCAAATCAACCCGACACAGCATTTTCCCACTGTATATCTGCTGACATTAAAAGTAAAAAAAAAATGTCTGTGGGGGTTGCAGTAGTTTTTAAACAGCATTTCGGCAAGCCAGCGCCTTCTCACTTTGTGAACCAATACCTTACTTTCCAACAAAACGATAAGGGAGCTAGTGTTTACAGCCTGGTCACCAAGCCTCAGTACTTCCTCAAACCTACTAAATTTGATTATGAGGAGGCGTTCAAGAGACTTACCGAGGACTTCAAAGATCAGGGTTTAAAGCAACTCATTTGCCCACCAATGGGATGCAGTAGGAATAAAATATCACCCGATTTTTTCATTAGTAATCTAATTAAATTTCAAAGGAAGACTGGTACCAAGATTATTGTAGCAGTACTGGATGACAAATCTAGTCTCGCTGTAAGAGACAGACCTTCCTACTGCTATCTGGAGAGATTTCAAGAGTTATTAAAAAGAGAACAATTATTGTTAAAAAAATGAAATAGCAAACTCTCAAAAAACATGCTTAGTTGAAGAGAACTTATCTTTACAATGTGAATCGCTGCCAAACATACAATCTCTTCAGGAATACCCTCCTCTTGGTTTTACAACCCACAATACTACCATGTCAGAGAAATCAACCAAGGAAGGTGAAATCACAACAAGATATCACAACAAGGACTGTGGATCAATACATTCTCCTCTGAAGCCTGGCAGCACTCATATGGTTAAGAACAATGTATATATTGTAAATAGTAGTTTTAATGAATTGCTAAATTATTGTTCAGTTAAGGGTCCAGGTAATAACTCTAATAACTCAAAAAACTTGGACACTATTCAGGTGACCAAAAATACTTAACTTTTCAAGTCAAGGAAAACTTTTGTATTCTGAGTAGACAAGCTCATAATTTAAATGACAAGAAAGAATGTGACATTATTAAATATCAGGACTATATTTGTAAAGAGTTATTTACTAGCAAAATATTTTCATGGTTCATGCATCTTAACATTCAAGGTGGATCTCCTCAAAAGTACATGAACTACAATTATTGTAAGAAAAATCTAGTGTTGATATTGTTTGCCTTAATGAACACCACCTAATAGATTGTAATATGTTAATTTTTAATAGCATTCCTAATTATTATTTAGCAACTTATTACTGTCCAGACACAAATTGGGGAGGATCATGTGTATTGTTGAAAGATGGACTTGAATACATTAACAGAATAGACCTTTGTGTATTAAATGAAGTCAATGTTTTTGAAACAAGTTGTTTAGAGATATCGTCATTAAAAATTGTTGTAATATCTCTGTATAGAATACCTGATGATTCAAAATTCTCATCTTTCATTAAAAAACTAGACTCATTATTCGTTTTGATACCAAAAGAACTCAAGAATAAGCATATATATATATATATATATATATATATATATATATATATATATATATATATATATATATTGCTTCTGATTTTAATATTGATCTCCTAAAAAGCGTTGAAAGTTCAAAAAAGAAATTTCAAAGGAATGAATTTTTGAACCTACTTGAGTTACATGGGCTTGCAGCTTGCTTTCATGAGCCAACCAGAGTAACTCAAAATACTGCATCTTTTATTGACAATATTCTAATTAAAAAGAACTATGCGGATATACAACTATGAATTTGGAATTGGGAAAGTCTGATCACAGAGCACTTATTATTCATTGAATATTAATTTAAAACACAGGGTTTAAAGGTTAAGAAACAAATTTTTTCTAATTCTAATATAAATTTGTGTACTAGATCAATCTCTGACAAAACTTGGATTATAAACAGTTTATCAGGCTATCAACAAAATTTTAAAGAATTTCTAGGACAATTTTTAAGTACTCTTAGTACTTGTTTCCCCTCAAAATTCTTCTCTAACAATTCTAAAAATAATAAATCAAGAAAGAGTTGGATTACTCAAGGTATTCAAGTATCAAGTGCTAATGAGAGAATATTACACAGAATTTACAAGCAATCAAATGACAGTACATTTTTATCTTATTGCAGAACATATAATAAAATCTTTAAGTCTGTTTGTGAATTAATTGTCAAAAAACTTGCTAATGGAAAATTCATTAAAGAAGCAGCGGACAGAAGCAAAGCTGCCTGGATAGTGATCAATTCGGAATTAGGTGTTAAGAGAAATGTTCCAAGCATTTCAGACTTGGTCATTGATGAGGAGTTTGTTTCTGAAGGTCAGTCCATAGCCAGTTTTTTCAATAATTTATTTGTAAATGTCTCTGAATCAGTAAATGTGAAACCAAGCAAATGTAAAGTTTTAAATTTGATGTCAGATCGGAATACTCCTTTTGCGGAATTTAACTTTGAAAAAGTATCAGCTGAAACAATAAAAAAAATTATTACTTCTTTGCATAGCAAAAAGTCTGCAGGGTGGGATGAAATTCCCTTACACTTAGTTAAAAAAGTGGCAAATCATATTTCAAATCCTATTTGTACAATTCCTAATCAGAGTTTTAGGGACAGATTTTTTCCCAACCAGTTAAAATTTGCTGAGGTCAAACCTTTATTTAAAAAGGAGATAAAAAGAATCCAGCTAACTATCGTCCAGTTGCAATTTTACCAGCCTTTTCAAAGATTTTTGAAAAAATTGCGTATAGACAGATTGAACATTCTGTTGAAACTAATAAAGTATTCACAAGTAATCAATTTGGTTTCCGAACACGACAAAATACGATATCAGCCATTTCTTCTTTTGTGAACCAAGTTACGGAGAGCTTGGATAGTTCGAAGAGTACAGCTGCAATATTTTGTGATCTAGCTAAGACTTTTGAATGTATTGATCATGAAATTTTATTGGAAAAACTAAAGTGTTACAATTTTTCTGACAAAGCCATATCATGGGTGAAGTCTTATCTCTCAGACTGATTCCAAAGGACAGTGGTGTTGAAAGATGGACAAACATTTAATTCTAACTGGAAAACAATAAGTAGTGGTGTTCCTCAAGGTTCAATCCTTGGACCATTATTATTTCTAATTTATGTAAATGACCTGCGCCCAATTCAATTTCAACATCATTAATTTTATATGCTGATGACACATCAATAATTAGAGCAAATTCAATAGATGATTTAATAGTAGGTATTAATCAAAACCTAACACAGCTTTCTTACTGGTTTAAAGTAAATGTTTGCAGCTTAACAGCCAAAAAACCCAAATTATGAAACTCTGTACAGCCCAATGTAGAAACCAGGTTCCGAACAGAAATATATTCGTAATATATTCTTTCAAGAGGAGGAAATAGTTTTTACAAATACTTCTAACTTTTTAGGAATACTGTTAATAATTAAACTTGGAAGCCCTATTTAGACAAACTTATAAAGAAATTAAACAGGTGCTCTTATCAGATGGTAATTTTAAGAGACATGGTTGATTCAAAAACAAGAATTATGGTCTATTATGCATTTTTTTACTCAGTACTTCAATACGGTATTGAGTTTTGGGGGTCGGCCAACATTGACAAAGTTTTTAAAATCCAAAAGAGAATGATAAAAATAATGACCTCTGCAAATAGGAGATATTCCTGTAAACAACTATTTAAGGATTTAAATATTTTTTCTGTACCTTGTTTGTATATTTTTAAATGTTTGATGTCTATTAAAGCTAAAGCCGATACTATGT
>JAQJVL010002259.1:67500-111187 GCA_035578905.1 Stictocephala bisonia
TCCCTCCTCCTCTCCCTCTTTCAGGAATCTAACCAACGAAGAAAACTGTCTCCAGTTTATAAACCTACCATCGCTAACATATTTAAATGATTCCTTTAAAAGTTCCATTTTTATTAAACATCTTTTGATGATCATTATTAAGGGACCACAAAGTCAAAATAACTTCAATAAAATGAGTTGTCCCCAAAATTGCTTATTTTTAAGCTGAGGGAGTTATTTCATTAAAAACATTTACTACTAAGTTGACTTTTTGCCTTTCAAAAGCATTAGGATACAATTTTTAGCGACTAAGATGAGCAGATTTTACAGATATACAACACTCTAGACTACACAAATTTCTAAAATAAAAATAATTAGCAGAAATAAATGAATTACAAACCTCAAGTTCAAAATTAATTGATTGCATATTTTTTACTTATCCCTCAATTTTTAAGCAACTGTTGTAATTAATATTACACCCAGGGGCCACACAAGACACAGGCATAATCCTACAAGTCACACTTCAAAGTTTAAAACTCAAAATGAAGAATTGTACATAAAATCACAATTCAAGAAGGAGCATAAGGCTTTGCCCATTCTCAATCAATGCAGCCTTGTACCAGAGATGGCAATAGTAATAATATTTCAACGGGATATAGAATTTCTGTTTTCACCACGCTGTTGTAATGTTGCTTTTTGTGTTATGTGAAATTTTTGTTTGTTTTTTTTTTAATTCCTGCCCTCCTGTAAGACCTGGGTAAGATAAGAGGAGTGACATACATACCATGCTGTAACTAAGTTATTGTTTGCTAAAAATCTCAGTAAAATTGAGCTGTTTGACTGTCTTCATCCATTTTTGGGCAGGCAGGTTGCGCTTCCGCTTGACAGAGGGAAGGACACTAGCGTTTGTAGACAATACAGTATCCTTATGACATTATGTTAGCTGGTGGAATTTGGATTTGTTCTTTTAAGACATTTGTAAAGTGTACAGTATTTATTGAAGTTACTTATTGTGACAAATGTATGTAGGATTAATCTTTTTAAAGATTAAAAAAAGACTACCGTTCTCTTTCAGTTTTTTAAACAAAAAAATATAAAAAAAAACTGAGGATTTTAAGGTTTTTATATTTTGACATTCTGAAAGCAATTTGGATAATCAGCGGGTTAGATAGTTGAAGTTTGGATATTTTGAGTTCCACTTTATTAATAAAGGTGTAATTAAAGTGTATGTCAACTGGTAATTCAAAGTTTCACAAGATTTAATTCAAAATCAATAATATTTTTTATTTAATCATAATTCAAAAATACTAATTTTAGTTTAAAATAAATAAAATAATGTACCATATCATGAGTCAGGTTATCAGCAAGTCTTTTGTCTTTGTCCGCCATTGCCTCTACTTCTTTCAATCTTTGTTTCATATCAGTATTTTCTTCTCTCAATTTTTCCAACTCTCTCTCCAAAATAGCTTTATTGGATGCAATCAATGCTAACTGTAACGAATACAAAATAGAACTTTATCCAAACAATAATACTTATAAAAACAAATTATTTAATACAACACTGAATTAAAAATAAAGTCTTAAGTAAATAATACAAATAAAATGTTAATTCCTGATTTAAAACCTGCTGATCTGTTATTTTTTTCACATTAATCAGACTTTCATTAACTTATTTACTATCTTATTTTAGTGTCTGTGGTCTTTGTGATTAAATAAACAAAAAACATTTATATTATAAAAACTAAGGCCTATGTTGTCAATCTTATTAAATAAATATTTACATTATTTACAATGCAATTCAAAATATCTTTATTCATAGAATGCACACAGTTTGTACACGAATAGTGTCAACATGTAAATGGTCTTAACTACTAAACTTAATCTAATAATAATGTGATATGTTTTGCACAACTTTCTATTGCCCTAAAAATTCAGATATTGTATAAAGAGCTAAATTGATAGTACAATATTTCAATAGCGCTTTAAATTTCTGTTTTCCTCTTTCTTCAATGAATTGTATGTATGAAATGTGTTTTTTATAAAATTCTAAATTGTGATGGTTAGTTACCTAGTCATTTTTACCTCTTGTGTTGTATATACTAATTTGTTAGTTTACATTTTCAGGTTTCTCATCTATAAACAGAATTGTGTCATAAATGTATAGCCTGTACACGGTGAAAATATTTACATTTTGAAAATTTATTTTATCTGATTCATTATACTTTATATTTTGAATTATTCTGATTGATTTTTGTTGTAAGATTAATATTTTGTCCAAATTTATTTTTAATGTACCTCCATTCAAACAGATTCCATAGGTAATATGTGCATGATAAATAATTTTTAAAATCTATTTATCACACAGGCCTGTCATTACTCTCAAAGCACATAGTCCAGAGTTTAGCTATTTATCACACAGGCCTGACATTACTCTCAAAGCACATAATCCAGAGTTTAGCTTACGCACTTTGCTAGTTTGGTTGGCTGTTTCTGTTGTTTTCACCCGATGAACAAGTACAGTAGAACCTCTTTAATCCGAACCCCCGTAATCCGAACGTCCACTAATCCGAACGCCGCCGCAGGAGCCGTTTAACGTTGGCCGTTGAATGAACTACAACGGAATGCGCACGAAACAGTACTGTTTATTCACTATGTTTACTACTGTATTAAATAAACACTGTATTTTACTTTATAAAGCATTTTTCACTTTTCCCGCAACAATTACGATCCATTTTAGCCACGTTTTAGCTATAGTTATGTAAAAGCAACAATATGTTCTGTAATCCGAACATTCCTTAGTCCGAACTACCCCCGGTCCCAATTAGTTCGGATTAAAGAGGTTCTATTGTAGTTTGATTAGTTAAAGGGATTGTTGTGTTAATAGAAATTCTTGCTTTATTAGTCAGGGGTCTGATAACAGCATCTGACATTGTGTCATTACTCCCTTCAAAGTGTGTAATGCTTCCACAATGAGTCTCGAGAAAGGTCTCTAACCTTGTTTATTGAGATGCTGCCTATGTTGAGTGTTTTGCCGATTGCACATTAGGATCATCTCCCTCAGACAGCTCACACTTCCTCTGTGTTCAATTTACTTTTTGTGTCTTTGTGTTCATTTTCTGTATTCCGTGATTTCGTTTTCTGTGTTCCTTGGCGTCGACGGCAAGCTCACCATTCTAGCTTTGCTGTCAACACAACATGTTTTGCGGCTAGATTACTTTAGCCCTGGCTCCGGGGTCGGAGTGTGATGGACGGGCACCTGCATGACTTCTGACTGCAGTTTCCTGGAGGCACAGCGTGGTACCTATGGGCTAGGCCAAGCCTTCTTCTCTATGACCCAGAGGAGCAGCTGCATTTTCCCCTTTTCCACGCTGCCCATCCAACTACCTCCAGGATGAAGAATTCGACATGCAGGTGACCCAAACCCAGTTTATTTTCGGGCCTTTCTGGCTTCCACTATGATCTTGTTATGAAGAACGTTGTCACCTGTTAAGTGTAGAAATTGTCATCTGTGAACTTTACCCTGTGAAAATACTTGTTGTGTTTTATAAAAGTGAAATTTTCTATTTTAAAGCAAGATACATACTTCGATTTTATTTTTATCTTATTCAGATTATATATATATTTTTTTTGGGTTAATTTTGAAATTTCTTTTAAATAATGAGGTTCTCGAGTATTTCTTCACTTTGTCGTTCCCTCAGGAGCCTCCCAGTTTTGGCCCGCTAGATTTCAGTGTAATTATTAATTTTAATATTTTATTTTTTTAACTTTTCCAAATTGGCCTAACCTTCCAAATTCCTTTTGCTGCCCGAGGCCCCGTAAGTTATGCTGCCATTCAACATTTAAAATTGTCTTTATATAATCTGTATTTATGTATTAATTTATTTTTAGTTATTGTTAAGTATTGTTGATGTTTTTATATTGTTTATTTGTTGTTGGTTTTGTTATTTAATTTATTACTGTTATATTTTCAGAGCTATATTTTTATTTTTCACAAAAATGTCTTTTGACAATAGACAATTTACAAATTTTCTTTATTTACACGAACATTGAGAATGGTATTAGCGTCAAAAATACAATGTACAATAGATACAAAGTATTAACAATGCAAACAAGGTTACAAAAAATAAAGAAAAATTAAAAACAAAAAGTTGGAAATAGAAATTGAAGCATGAACTTTAATGGTTGGATTAAAAATTGAAAATGAAGTCTTTAATCTCTCCAATCTAAAAATTCTTTTTCAGTGTAGAAAGGGTGCTCTTCAAGCCATTTCAGTAGTTTTCTCTTGAATAGCCTTCCAGTGTCTTGTTTAAGATGATCAGGCAGGTTGTTGAAATAGAGTGCTCCTTTGTATGTTAGTTTCTTCTCTGTAAGACTGAGGTGGTGTATCGGGAGTGAGAAGTTTGAGGCATTTCTTGTGTTATACTGGTGGTGGTCTCCAAGCTATGTTTTATTTGTTGAGATTGCAAGTAGAATTACCTCACTAATTTATTGAGGTACTGTAAGTATTTTGTGTTCTTGAAAAGCTTGCCGGCAGCTCCCTAGGTATTTTAGGTCTGCAAGGATTCTTATTGCTTTCTTCTGGTGCAAGAGGACTCTCTCCATATTGTAGTTGGTTGTTCCACCCAATGCCGAGATGCCATATCTTACATGGGCCTCAAAAAGAGAGAAGTATGCAATTCTTGCTGCAGGTGTTCCGCATATTTGCTTTATTCTCCTGATAACGTATATACCGGCTGCAAGCTTTTTACACAACACCTCAATGTGGGTATTCCATTTAAGGTTCACGTTGAGTGTGATGCCTAGGTATTTCGTACTTGCTTCTACCTTAACATTGGGTAAGCCATCTGGTTCACTTCCTCTTGTGCTGTATGTAATCTGTACAGTTTTATTTTCATTTAAGACCAGGTCATTTGATCTACAAAACTGCTTAGCTAAGTCAAAAGGACGTATTTGTTTATTTTCTAAGTTGTTACTTGTTTTTATGGGCCACTGTATCGTCCGCATACATTACTGTTTGACAGAGACTGACCATGAATTCTGGTAGATCATTTGTGACCAAGAGGTCGAATCCTTGAGGAACTCCTCTTTTTATATGAAGTGGTGCAGATCTAACCTTACTGATGGTCCCATTTAGATTGTGTAACCTTTAGGCCTAACCTATGTTTGGTATAAGTTTAGTTTGCAACATACTTCTTATTGCTAATTTTTGATTATCTGGTTTTCTTTTCTTTTATTTTTACTGCCTTGAGTCCATATATATTATTAAATATTTCTGTAATTATTGATAACAATTTAAAGTATCTTTTCACAAACAGTCAACAGCCCGTTTTGTCTTTAAATGTTTTATTTTTAACTTAATACTTTTTTAATACTTATGAATTCAATGTTTTTTTTTTTTAACTTTCATATAATAAACAATATTTGTATCATTCATCTTGTGCTTTTTTGTTCTGTGTCATCCTCCTGAGTCCAGGTGCCTTCGCAACCACCCTCGATGGGTCCAGCAATATTTTGATAGTACGAGCGTGGGTTGCAGTGTGATGATGTCTCTTAAGGTTAAACAAATCAACAATTCTAATGTTGTTGTAATGAGATGCAAGGCCCATCATGTCTTTATTAAGTGAGATAACATCTTCATGGATAGCGTTATTTGGATGGCAATCATATCGATAAGGAGTGGTGTACAGTATAACCTTATTATTTGTTAAAAACTAACTTTAATTTTAATAAAGTGTTGTGTGTCGACTCATCTGAACATACATCATTTGATCCTGCTATAACTGCCATGCAATCATTTTGCCATAGATTTGAGGTGTTAGATTAGAGCATACTTTAGAGAGGAGAGCGCCAGGTTTAACAAATGCAGAGACTGTTAAACTTGTGCATTGGGTTTGAGCCATTTCAGCCAATCCACGCCCATGGCCGTCTGCCACAATTGTAAGCTGTCTGTATTCTGTATTCTTTCCTTTACATTAAAGTTATTTCTTTTTTTTCTTATTTCTTATTTTATTCAGAGTATTCCTTGATGTGTGATGCTGGGTTTATTATTCCCTGGATAATCCTCAGAGTGACTGAACACAATCTTAGTACAGTATGAGCAAACAATGAAGGCATCTTGGTTTGTTCATTTTCTTGAGTGACTAAAGCTTTTGCCATATCAGCTAATACCACATCTTTGGGGGTACTGTACCCATTTTTTAACTATATAGGCGAAGTATGCACTTTTATTAACACATTTACTGTGGCGGCACAAGTGGTGCGGCGCAGCCTTGCCCGGCTCGGCACTATTGCCGCACGCTTACATATTTCAACATAGTGACAAGTAAAATTAACACTTGTGCAATTCATACAATATTTTTAGTTCATATGTTAGGTAGTTATAATATTTAATCCCCTTCAACCCATCGGTTCGTTCTATTCCAGTCAATTTATTCATTATCAGAAGCCTAATAAACAAACTAAATATCCCATTATATCATTGAACTCTAAAATCATTGTCTCATCGACTCTATTTTATCGACTTTATATAAAAGCATTATATCATCGAACTCTAAAACATTTTGGTCAGTAATAGCTAGTCTAGATGGTCCAGCCATGTTAAAAACAAAACACTAATAATACGAAATAAACACACTAAACACTTATTTACATAAAGTAAACTTCAAACACAAAGGGAAAAAATGTATATGCAATGTTTGGACCATGCTACGAGCGAACGACAGTCACCCGTGCAATGCTAGACTCATAATGAAAAATAATAGTCCAGATTGTCTAATGATTACGCAAGGCGTCATCAGCTTGTGCCGTGACGATATAAGGTGTCACCCATAGTGAATGTATTAATGCAATCTGTACCATTAAAATATGAAATTTTTAAATCTTAAGTGAGTTATGTTTGACAAAATGGTCAATAACACAAAATTGCAGATTTTCTGCTCATGCTACAATGAGGCATAATCAGTGGCAACACTGAAACTGAAGATGCCATATCATAATGTGATTTAAACTCTGGAAGTTTTATACATAATGTAATTCCTTTGACACAGGTGACACGAAAAACATTAGTTTGTTATGTTGCTATCTACAAAAAAACTTCACTGCCATCGACAAAAGTAAAAGTTTAGTCTGTTCTGATTTACAACATTTACATTTTTGTTGTCAAGTGCTACATTATATTATTATTTTGTACCCTTAGTTAGACATGTTTAATAATTTTAAGTTTTGTTAATGTGCATGACGCCATTCCCATCAAGTGGTATTATGTACAAAAGAGTTATCATATTAACTACAACAATAAAATGGAAATAATTATTTATGAACAGCTGTTTTCTTTCAGTTTACAAAAAGTTTCAGCACTCAACAATATCCAAAATTTCACACTATACTATTAGTATTAGGAGACCCTCACAGCATATGTCTTTATTCAAAACATTTCAGCCTATAAACAAGTATAATTTCATTCATTTTACAATTTATTATTGTTTTTTTTATTTATATCAATTACATTTTTAAATGGTGTTTATTAGTTGTTTTATATACATACTATAATATTGCTATTGATTGATTAGTTCTTACCTTATGGTTAAATTCATCTTGCATTCTGCGTGACAAGTCTTTGAACTCTTGTAGCTTGCTACGGTAAACTCTATCAATTTCTTCCTTGTATACTTTTAACTGCAAAAAATGTCTCACAGTGAAAAATAAATATAGATATTGTGTTACCTTTACTTGAAAAATCTCAATTAGCAAAAATATGTTGCATTAGTTTGGCACATTGTTTCAGTTTAATGGACATTATATCTTGACAGCATTAGTGGTTTTTTATCACTCCTTCTTTAATAACTCTGGTCAAATATTTCAAACTTAACCCTCATAAGTTAATTATATATTTAATTTGTTCAATTTACATGCTATGTTACTTCTGATTCAGGCGTGTTCTAAAAGGGATAATCTATTACAAAGTCTTCTGGTTTGACAGAGATAGTAGAAACCATTAATTGGAGTATCAGAATAACACTATGTAAAGGATCTCTTGATAATGAAAAGAATACAATGAGACAGTAGAGTTAAAGTTAAAGTTCGTCTTATTTTACCAGGTGAAGTTAGGGCTAAGAAGCCCTCTCTAACACTTAACACATTGAGTGCTGGTCACACGCCCGCGGGTGATAGCACTGCTTGCGCGAGCAGCGGATAAGTCGCTGGCGGTGGACGGATCAATACCGGCTTGTACGCTTCAGTGTCGCCTAGCCCTTTGGCTTAGAAGGGTCGGATTTGCGCCGCATTATAGCCTGTTTCTCGTGTCACATTTCCTTATTCTTCGTTCGTGGATCGCGCCAATTTGAGCCAGTTGGCGGGGGTTAGCGTGCCTGCGCGCGCAGCGGAACTGTTGCCGGCGGTTGACGAAGCAATGCTTGTTTGTGGAATTTAGTGTGGTCCAGCCACTTGCCTTATAACAGTCGGATTTGCGCTGCATTGTTGCCTGTGTCTCGCGTCACGTTTCGGTGTTCGCCGTTCGTGGATCGCGCCATTTTGAGCCAGTTCGCTTGCATCGGAGTTTTACCATTTTATTTTTGTGTATAATAGTGAAACATTATTATCGTGTTGTGTTATATTGTATTGTGTCTTGTGTTATATTGTAAATATATTTGTATAGTGCGTTTTATTCTTTTCTGCAATGTTTCAACCAACTCTTGGGCCATCTTCGGCTCCTGACTTTGTCCTGCCGACAGTGATGGTGAAGTTGATGACCCAATCCAACATCAGATGATGGGAAATGCTTCAGATGACTCTGATTCTTATGAATCTGATGATTCTGATATCGGAAATGATACTCCTGTATGGCGTATTTCAACTTCAGGAATGCGACCTGCCGCGACTAATTGCGGCAGGCGTCTCGCGGCGCGAATGGGTTTCGTTGCGATGTGCGGCTCCACCGCCGGCGGACGATCACTTCGGAAGCCCCGATCTACCAGAATTGAGGCCATAAACTGGATTTGGTGTATCAACCCCGTTTCCTGACTATATAAGGTATTGTTTTGGTACAAAATATTATTTTAGTATCTGACATGTTTTTAACATATTTTTTCAGCATCGAATTGTTAACCTGGTTGAAGAATCAACATTTTGAATAATCCTGAATCAAATTTCATTGATTTTCCGATACCCCTACTGAATATTTCTGATATATACTAGTAGTCCAGGAGAGAGTCGAACGTGCACTACCTCTAAAGCCTTGTTCGCACTAGGCTAGTAACTTAGTCGAGTAGAGAGTACTTTAGTAGCTAAAATACTCGCTAATGCCCAAAAATCGTTCGCACTAGCAGCGGCTATAGTACACAAGTAGTGAGTTCTGCATTATACAAGATGAACGCTCTCCGACTCAACAAAATAAACAAACTGATAAAGGGCCCACTCACACATCTACAGAGGTAATGACCCACCCGCCCACTCATACAACTACAGAATAATGACCCACCCGCCCACCCACAAACGTACAGAGGTAATGACCCACCCGCCCACTCACACACCTACAGAGGTAATTTTTTAATCACTTGCTCTCTCACTTTTTAGCAAGTGACAAAAAATCACTTGCTAAATTTTTAATCACTTGCTATTTTAGAATAGTTAGAGGAAGAAATTTGTATGATAAATAGAAATAAACAGATTTTTTTATTAATGTTATTTTATATTTGTTTATATTGATATATTTTTATTTTACAAAAATAAAAAAAACACACATTGCTTCATTTGTTTGTTTTTGTAAGTTGGTGACTTAATATTCCACATACATTCATGTTGAATTGATTTATTATGAAACTTTAAAGTTGTTTCCTCGCTTCAGCGAAACGCAATTCTTGTGGTAACTAATGAACTCGACTAAAACCAGCAGTTCGGACTGTTTAGACGATGAACCAGTAGTGGCGCATGGTGGAGGAAGCTACTCGACCGTCAAGAATAGAATAAAATGGATTGACTTGACTAAATAATTCACTAAACAACTCCACTAAATTTTTTGTGTTCGGACATGTTTAGTTACTAAACTACTCGCCACTTGACTAAATTACTAGCCTAGTGCAAACGAGGCTTAACTCAGCCATTAAGTCCTGATGCCTTAGAACGCTCAGCTTAATCAATGTTATATTACATAATTTTATATCATACTAACCACATTAAAAAACAAATTTTGTTATTTTCTTTGATATCATGGAAAAATATGATACCTTTTGTTGGTTCTCCTGCATTGCAATTTCCTGCCTCCGTAGTTGGTCTCTCATTGCATGCAGGGCTTTAACAAGTTGGCGCCCTTCTGTGACTTGACCCCCCACTTCTGCTTCCCACTGACTCCACCATGCTGCCTCCTCCTCCTTTAACTATGTACACCAGAGCAATGTAAAACTTAATAAAATTAAATAGTTTTAAAATTAAAATAAAATAACAAATAGATCTATTAATTTCAACAAACTATCTTTATTGTATAAAAAACTGCAATAATGGTTATAAAAAGTATACAAGGTGGAAAAAATATGGAAACGCTTTCACAGTTTTTGTATGACTTCATTTGTAAAAGGGTCATCATGGTTACTTGTACATCATCATGGTTACAAAGAACCTACTTAATGATACCATTAGCGACATTTCATATTTTCAGGGGGGACTCAATGTAAGCTCAGTTCAAGTTTGGTATCAAATGAAAGGTCTATTTAAGAGAAATTAACTGCCGCAAACCAGATTATTATTATTATTCGATTTCGAAAGGATTTCCTGTCCAGAGTAGCGGTCATTTGAATTTCATGACAAATTCAGTAATTTTGTCTTGTGAAACAACTAATTTGTATGGCTATTTTTTCCGTAGATAATTTGATAATTAATTTGTTGGAATAATTTTGTTCCATAGTGTAATTTTTTATCAGAATAATTTACTTGAAACCATGAAATCACAGTGAAATGATATTGATCAAATTAGTTACTTTGAAATTTATCTTGTCCAGATTAAATAACAAATTTTATCTCTCACTAGGTGTATTCATTTATGAACCCACAATGAAAGAAGAATCTCCCCCACTGATACATCTTCAGCCTTTTGGGGTTAGGAAAACAGTGCAACTAACCATCCTATTTGAAATATAAAGCAATATACAATAAAATATTTAATTTCTGTTTAATTCATGTACAGGGGCGACAAACATTATAACTGCAACTAAAATTAAAATAGGCTACCATTCTGCAAAAAAGTTTAAAAGTGAGAAACACTTGTAAATAAAAGCAGTTTTATTTATTAATCACATAAACATGTTATGTAATAGAAAAAAATGTAAAAAGTTACCAGTACCAGGAGACAGGGCTTCGCTCAGTTGAATTTTGCAAACTGGAGAGGTAGCAAACATCTCCCAGAGGATACTGATGATCGTTTGTTGTTGCTCTACTTTGTGGGTTATTAATAATATTTTGTTTGGAGGTCTTCCACATTTACCTTTAGCCTCTTTGTGGAACTTGCCTATGGCCTCGTGGGAGAGCTCGTCCCACGGCCTTGCCAAGATGGCAACCGGCCTCTTTGTGGAACTTGACCTACCTCGCGGGGGAAACTTCGGCCAACGTCCTCACCAGTCCCATTTGTGGATCCCGGCATGTTGCCTCGTGTGAAAGATCGACAGGATTTTTAAGCAGTACGACTACGAATTTGGGTTTTTGGGGCAGTGAAGCCCATAAACATAGTCTTTTATAAAATTGTACGCATATTAGTAATTGAGAGAAGAATACCTTTAATTTAATACCTCACTTGGGTGTATTAGTTTAACATTACCAAATTTTTTTACAGGTGAGATCCTAGGTGAGAAGGTTGGGGATTGTTCAGTGAAGTTTATTATGTTCTGAAGTATTAAAGTTTAGATTTGTTTTTGTGTGAATTCTTGTGGAGTGAAAATAATATTTAATGTAAGTGCCCAACAATAACAAAATATGTTATAAAACCAATTTTTTAAATTACTTTACAAAATGTGAAGGGCCATCTTTTTAACCTCAAAATGTAACATTAATAGTGTTATGAACTTAAATTATATCTTACCAAACTAATTATTTGTAATTCTGTTGACATTTCATAAACAGCTAATACACTAAAACTGAGAGAAACTGCTAATTTTGACACTAAAAGCACTATTTAGCAGGTTTATTAAAAATACAAATTTTCTATTCTTATAGCAACACCCATTGGCCTGTCTGTTTATAGTTAGTTATTGGTAAAGGACAGAACTAAGGACAGTCTACTACTAGAAAAAAAATACAGTCCTAACAGTCTAAAAACTACTGGCACAATTATTACTAGGAATAGAGCCATTAATAATTCTTTATCAAAAAAGGTCATCACAGGGAATGATAGAAAGTGTTAAATTGAATATTGTTAAAAAAATCTGAATAAAAATCCCAAAATTGTCTAAACGTACAGGCAGACAGATATGTCACATAAAAAAACACTAGAATCCCAGGCACAAACAAATGTGGAAGGAACACGCATGTTGATTACTCAGGAACTGTTGGGGAACAGGTGGTTGAAGGATTAATTTGTTAGTCTTTACGTAGATTTGTTGAATAGGTTGATTCTATCAGACAAACCTGTTCAAATTCTTAATCCATTAATAGTCCATGCTATCAAGACTTCTGAGCACTACTCTGAATTCTTAGAACCCCTTCAATTTAACAAAGGAGAATGTTTAATTTTACCCATCAATGACTGCACAAGACTACTACATGAGGCACTCACTAGCTCACACTGAAGCACAATTAATTATTTGTTAAATCAGGTCATAATTTGTTGTACTATGATTCACTAGGAAACTATAATTTAAGTAGTGCAGAATTAGTGGCAAATAAGCTTATTACTTACCTTATGGGCACATCAAAGAAAACAACTATCGAATAGCTAAAAGGACCTCAACAAAACAATGGGGTTTACATGTTATATGCTACTTGGAACTTATCGTTTCTAGTTACACAAAAGCGGAAACCTTAGATTTAAGCATTTGTGCTGATCTTGACCTGACAGAAGCGGATGTAATAACAAAACACTCTGTTCTGGCTTATATTTTAAATAGCGCAGCCTATATGAAAAAAGATGTTTTGACCTCACTTACTGCTAAAAGAAAAGGGAAAAACTTGCAAAGCAGCTGTGAAAACAAGCAATAACACGAGTAGGCAAGAAGAATAGAAATCACTATTCAACTCCTCTTCTGTGGAACTTTGTAAGGAATGCATCTTGACATAAAAATGAAATAAATAGCTGCAGTTAGAGAAAGAAGAAAATTTGCACATTGGCAAACCAAACAAAAGTAAACCTAATGTACTGGTAGTGGCTGATAGCCATGGCAGGTGTTGCGGAGAACTCCTACTTACGAATTGCATGGCAACTTTAATGTGACAACTATATTTAAACCAAATACCAAGTTGGAATATGTTACACATGACTTGAAGAAATTGACTTCTAAATTCACTGGGAATGATTATGTCGAGGTTCTGGGAGGCACAAACGATGTTCCCTGTTTGGAAATGGACTTAGATAAAATAAATAGTCAAGTCATAAAGATTACAAATGAAATGACCAAGAACACAAATGCCCTTAATCCAGGACTACTGCACAGATTTGACGACTCTTCATTTAATGCTTTCATAATAAAAACAAACCAGAATTGAAATATTAAAGTTAAGGAATTATTAAAACAAACAAAAGAATAATACCTATGATAAATGTTGCTTTCAGTAGAAGTGACCATACAAGACACGGTTTGAATTTGAGGCTTAAAGGTAAGAGAAAGTTATGAAATGCTATTGCAGAGGTCATAATAAAACATTGTAGGTAATAGAAAAATTTTATAATGGAAACATTAATGTTGAGCCGCAAACCCTAGAAGAGCCTTTCATAGCTACGAGCACTGTTTTTGATTACATTGAGATTCCATCTAAGCCACATTCTAGATTGGAAGGAACAAGTCCGTTATTAGGATTTACAGAGGAATCAATATTAGAATCTGAAAAATACTTGATTCATTTTGAAAGAGTTCATAGTAAAAACAAGATAGATATGTCCTCTGACCTCCAATTAAACAGCAACCCCAAGGACTTACCTACACCAGAACCAATAAAAGTAGTAGAAGAAGACAAGAAAAACATAATACATAGGTTTAAAAATGAGTCCAGTGTTGCCTTTACACACTGCATTTCTGCAGATTTACATGCCGACAAAAACATGAGTGAGAGTGTAGCACGAACCTTTAAACAACTGTTTGGGAAACCCTGAAGTCAGATTGCCTCAGTGAACACTTATCATACCAAAAGGTGTTGGTTGACAGGAGTGTCCATGTATGGTATAGTAACCAAACCAACATATTTCAGTAAATCCAATTTATGTGATTATAACTTGGCCTTCAAAGCTTTAATTATGGATTTCAAAAGAAGAGACTTGAAATTTCTCATCTTCTCCCCGTTAGGATGTGTTCGTGACAAAGTTCCACTCAAGCATTTTTTAGTAAAAAATCATAATTTCACCAAAGCACAGGAGCTTCACCAAATAGTCACATTTAATGAACCATCTTCCAGAGTTCTACGAAGTGGCATACCCCACCATGACTTTGTGGACCAACTGAAACACTACTTCCTCAAGTCTCCTTGGTCATTGGCTTCCAATACTTCAAAGTCATTTTTCACATATCAAAAGTAGAGGTGGGTTTGTTCTTATTTTATCTAATAATAATATAAAAGTTAAAGGTGTTAGAATATTATCAGTTGATGATCTAATTACTGAAAAAGAATTTGAATGCTGTCTGGCAGAGGTAAAATTGAAATACATGAGTTTTGTAATTGTTGTTATTTATCGTTCACCGAACTCAGATACTAAAATGTTTTTGTCAAAACTGAACATAACATTGGAAATTCTAAAAAAACAAGTTTAAAAATGTTATTCTAGCTGGAGACATAAATATTAATGTACTTAATGTAGATTCAATAGCTTCTAACTGTTTGTTGATGTCCTCTCTAGCCATTTACCAACTCGAGTAACAGAAGAATCTATATTAGTTCAATTGATCATTTTATAACAAATCTACCTCTAAATAAATTAACCATAAAGGGACTAAATACACAAATATCCGACCCTGATGCCCAGTTGCTTACTGTGGATTTAAAACGAGAGATTCCCAGAAATAAGAGCGTAACAAAAATGTGTTCAAGCTTAATTGACTTGGTAGTGATATGGGTTTGGAAAGAGAAAATTTAATTAAGTTTATTAACTTTGGATCCATCGCCTTGAATCAAATTCAGTCGCATAAAATCTCTCAAACGCTTCAGAACTGTAAGATAGAACTAAGCATTTACTGTTTGTCCTTCAGGAAGAAATTATGACTTTGATTTTTAATCAGCTTCTTGATTTTTCTGGTTCAAGGGTCATCTTTTGCTTTCCACTCCTTGCTTTGCGATTTTAGTTCAATGTCATACTCATAAAACCACAATTCATCACCAGTAATTACCCTATTGAGAAATCCAGCATTGTGTTCAAGTGAATTTTCCTAGTCAGTAACACATTTAAGTTTTCTCAACTTTTGATCTGACGTTAGCAACTTAGGCACGATTTTTGCACACATATTTTTTAAACCCAAATGTTCAGTTAAAATAGTATGCACTATTGATTTTACAAAATCTAGTTCATCAGCTATCATTCGGACATTTTTTGACAATTTTTAAGGACAAGAGACTGACACCATCCATGTTGTCGTCAACACAGGTGGTTGAAGGTCGTTCCGACCTTGCATCATCTGTGGCGTTTTGTCAGCCATCCTTAAAACGCTTAATCCACTTGAAAACAGATGTTTTATTTACAGCATTATCTCCATAAACAGCTGTCAACATTTCCGTAATTTTGATAACTTTTACAGCACTTCACCAAAAAATTTATGTTGATTCATTGCTCTGTGATTTCGTCAATTTTCATTTTCAACAAACAGTAAAACAAGATCAGAAACTAACATAACTGGTAAAATATGCACAGCTCGACAATTTGTCAAGCAATAATACTCATTGGGTCTAAGGCAACTAGCACCACTAGTGGGCGGAGCTTTAGTCCTTATCATGGCCGCCAGATTGCAACAGTTTGCGTATGAATTGGACAGACCTGATATATACACCTCACAAAATAAAACTTATACAGTGAGTAAAATTAAACATTTCTTACCCCTTCCATCACTAGTATTCTTTGTTTTTCTGCCCAGTCTTCTAATTCTTCGACAAAACTAAGAATTTTTAGTTCCCGAGCTCTTGGTGACAAAACATCAACATCTTGTGAGGCTATCAGCTCTGGAAAAAATTGTATTATGTTTGTGTTGTATTAAAATTATATTAAATTTGCAACTTATAATGAAAGTTAGAAAGTTTGTTTTATTAGTGAAAATTTGCTTAAAACAACTCAAATCAATTTCACATATAAATCTTATAATTTCGTCAAAAGATTCAGTTCAGTCATAAGTACTGAGATAAGAGGATGACTCAGGAAAGATAGTCATGTTTCATCACAACTTGCCGACCTGCGCTCCGAAGTGGCTTCACTGAGGAAGAATGTCAAGGAGGCGGATGACGAGTTGTTAGATTGAGTGGACGAGCTCGAGCAGTACCACAGAAGAACGAATCTGCGGATCTTCGGAGTCCAAGAAACTCCCGGAGAGAGCACAGATGAACAGTTGGTAAAGTTGTGCCGGGACCATCTTGGCATTAAATTGCCTATTGAAGCCATCAGTTGTTCTCACGGTGTTGGGCAGCAGCAGCCAGGAGTCGATGCCAAGAAGTGGATTCGTCCCGTGATCGTGAGATTCGCCAGCTACCGGGACCAGGAGCGAGTTTACTGGGCTAAGAAACTTCTCAAGAACTCCAGGCTGACGATACGAGAGGATCTCACGAAGAGGCGAGTGGAGCTGTACCACAAGGTTGTTGAGCGTCAGGGATTGAGGAACACCTGGAAATCCGACGGCAGAATCCTGTGGCTTAGCAAGGATGGCGTGAAGGGGATGGCGGCTCGGCCTGCGGACTTGGCGTAGTGGTGTAGCATGGACAGAGCAGTAAGATTGTTTACTATTATTATTATTTTATTATTTAATATTACTTCAATTTAAATATGTAAACATAAAATTGCAGTGTGTTATAGTTGACCAATTATTATTTCTATTGATACTTATTTATGTTTACACAAATTTTATTTTTTATCGTTATAATTGTTTTAAGTTTCATTATGTTCTTAAAGTAAATGCATTTAAAATATAGTATAATATGCCTGTTTTGTTAGTCAGATTTTGTATATATACTTTTCATTTTATTATCACTTTTTAGACATTATATCACCTGCAAAGAATAGATTTTTATTTGTATTTTACAATAATTTTGTTACAATTTAATATAACATTTTCTTTTCCAGAAGGAAATTTGTTTCTAGTGATAAAGAAGAAGAAAGGAAAATTTTTTTTCTCTTTTATCACTGAATTTTTTTTAAGACCATTACTATTATTTGGTTATCCAGTTTATTATTTATATTAACTGTTTATAAGGAAATTTATTTTTAATAGTGTTATGTTTTCATTGTAATTTATTTATTAAGATTATTACTATTATTATTTGTTTGTCTAGTTTATTATTTATATTAAAACTAATAATTAATTTTCATTGTTTTAAACAATATTTTTCGAAACTGAATAGCAATGAGTTAGATTCTTACATTTTTGAGCCGAACGCAATGTGTGTATAGAACATGTGTATATGCTTATTGGTAATTACTGTATGTTTACTTTGTGTGACTGTTTGTTTAGTAGGTATGGTCGTGAGTGTGATTGTTTTGAGTTAGGTGGAATGAATGGTCTCCCCACATTGTTGTGGCGGCCGGGGCTGCCGTTTGGACTCTGCCCGTCTGGTCTCGCTGCTACTCGTCCACCATGATGACTGATAATGCCGCCCTGGGCCAGCACACCTCATCACCCTTGCACCCACTATCACAGTTTCTCTGCCAAACTCTTTCACCATTTCCAAATACCGTTAAGGCAGCCCATGTAAACGTCCAATCTCTTTTTTGCCATATTGATGAATTTAGATCAATTTTCGATTCACTTAATTTTGACTTTATATTATTGTCCGAGACCTGGCTTAAACCTTCTCACAGTGATAAAAGTGTTGAACTCTCTGGCTACCAAATATTCAGGAATAACCGCCTTCACAAGGGTGGTGGTGGTGTTGCCGTTTTTGTGAGGTCTCATCTACATTGTAAATTAATTCATTCCTCTGATACATCATTAGAGGGTCAGCCTGAGTTTTTATTCCTAGATGTCAGCATCAAAGGAATAGATGTCTTATTGGGTGTTTGTTACCGGGCACCTAACCTAGGCTTTCTTGCTGATATTGAACGTGCACTTCTTGATCTGATGGTTCGTTACAGCCATGTCATAGTCATGG
This sequence comes from Stictocephala bisonia, assembly GCA_035578905.1. Lineage (NCBI taxonomy): Eukaryota > Metazoa > Arthropoda > Insecta > Hemiptera > Membracidae > Stictocephala > Stictocephala bisonia. The sequence goes on from JAQJVL010002259.1 coordinate 85,945, forward strand.
GTGACTTCAACGTGGATCTTACTGGACCAACTACCTACAACAAGACTTTTTTACAGACTATGCTCGACTCATGCAACATGACTATAATACCATGCAGCCCACCCACCATACTGCAACACCTGATACTTGGCTCGACATCATAACCGTCAGTGATCCCACCTATGTTGCGCACCATGGACAATCTCCTGCTCCCGGTCTTTCCAAACATGATCTCGTCTTCTGTGCCTACAAACTTCAGTCTCATAAGTGTCAGCCCAAATATGTCAAATACAGAAATTATAGAAATTTAAACTTAGAAACCCTTCTTTCTGATGCTCAATCATTAGACTGGAATGATGTCACTACTGCTCCTGATGTTGACAACATGGTCAACAGATTTAATAGTCAAATCATTGATCTTTTTGACAAGCATGCTCCTTTAATCACTAAACGAGTCACCAACGGACCTGCCTGTTGGCTGACAAATCATATGCCAGCTTCAGAAATTAAGAGATGCTTCTTTTCGTAAAGCTAAACTTTCAAAATTACCCTCAGACTGGAATTCAAATAAACGATTAAGAAACCATACGAAACATCAAATAAGAAATGCCAAAGTCAGATATTATTTTTGTATATTTTCTAACTCTAAACAGTCCTCCAGAAAATTGTGGACCAAAGTAAAGGAGCTGGGTGATAGGGTGAACTCAATATCGTTCACCCTCCAACCAGCCCACCTGACCCTGAGGGACAAGCGGACACCGAATCCACTACGGCCCGTGGACACTCCATACCTGCAGGAGACATAGAGTCCAGGGGGTATGTTAAAATTTGTTTAACACCTCCAGGATTTAAGGGAAACGAAAATATAAAATTTGTAGACGAAAGGAAATATTATAAGAACGTTCAATTACGTTTTACCTACACTAAAGCGTAAGCCGACGGGCTGTACATTACTCATATAAGAAGCTAATAATAATCGTAATTTAATAATAAAACATAATTCACTGATTGAGAGAAATGAATCTGGTATGTTAATGTGTTGAGATTGTTAATTTAAATTGTAAATATATAAATCCATGTTATGGATCATAGTCCGTACAAGTGGTTGTTTTGAATTTACTATATGACATTTACAATACAATATATAGTAAATAAATAAATATTATGATGAATATATAAACCATTAATGTTGGATAAGTCTTGGGAAGAATAGCCAACACTATTTGGCTTTTTGGGGAAAATAGCAACTAGGGCCATTTGAATATATTTAACTTGTCTCTTGAAAGATATTTGTAAAATAATATAACTTAAATCGTACAGTAAATTTATTCAAAGTCATAGTTAGTAAGGCTGGTATATTATTGTTTGATTGTTAATTTTGATTGGAAATAATTGATTGATTATTTCTTGAGTATAACTTGTTATTTAATATAATTTTCACTTGTTAGTATAGACGTTTTGCATATATAATACTTGTTTAGTTTGGATTCTTAATGTGACGTTTATATCATTATTTAGAGGATTGTGATTTAATAGTATAGGAGTTTGTTGACGCATGTTGTAAAAAATATTTCTTGAATTTATTGGTTTACCGAACTGTATATTGAAGCCAATGTTAATGGTAATTTGATTGAAAATTTCTAAAGCGAATGATTTGTATTGTCTATTATTGGATGAGAAAGGTATATTATAGGAGGTGTTTAGTGTAAAATAGGATAAGATAATTGTAATATTTTGGAAGGGACTATCAAGATGATATACTGTGAAAATAAATTTGTGTTGTACCTTCACCAGTGTCAATTGTTATTCCAGGTCCTGGTTTCTTATACAAGCTAAGCAATCATTAAGGTTAAATTATTTCTCATTACTTGTAGAATAATCATTTGTGATTTAACATTTATTAAACACTTGAGTTTTGGAGGAAGTAAAAGTTTTACTTGGTGGAGCAAGTTTTAAACCATTTCAAGTCAAAACATCTTTATTCATACATAAAAATAAATTTGTAGAAAAGTTGTAATTCCTAGTACTGCTATATATAATAAAAGTTATAATATAAAATATCAATTCATCACCCTTAAACATTTTATTGAATTAACACCGACCGGTTTCGACAATTATGGCATCTTCATAGGTGTTTACTTTCTAAACTGTTATAAGACAAATAAAATGAAATAAAAAATTGTTATAAAGAAAACATATGTTAAATTAGTAAATATTTGTGATTTGGAGGTTAGTTGTCATTGTGTGTTGTTTCTTATACGTATAATTGTTTGGATGGAATATTGGGTTTCTTTTTTGTATTAACATGGTATTGATTAAATTGTAGGGATTTTCTTGGTTGTGTTTATAAATTTCAAGTTCTTCTTGAGAATCTAGTCTAGCTTTTTGAACCGAATTTTAGAATTTTCATGTTAGTTTTCATATTTGTGTAGTTATGATTATTGTTTAGTAAGTGTTCTGCAAAAGAAGATTTCATTGAAGTTCTGTCGTTTGACTTTAGAGCTTGTATGTGTTCATTAAATCTGCGTTTAAATGATCGTCCTGTTTAAAACCTTTCATATTCGCCTTAAAATACGCACAACGTTGTGTCGGCGTCTTATATGTAAGAATGTAAGAATAAGAATGTCCTTACTAAGCAATAATTACAACTACAAAAATATGAAAACTAACATGAAAATTCTAAAATTCGGTTCAAAAAGCAAGACTAGATTATCAAGAAGAACTTGAAATTTATAAACACAACCAAGAAAATCCCAACAATTTAATCAACACCAAAAAGAAACCCAATATACCAAACAATTATAAATATAAGAAACAACACACAATGACAACTAACCACCAAATCACAAATATTTACCAATTTAACATAAGTTTTCTTTATAATATTTTTTTATTTCATTTTATTTGTTTTATAACAGTTTAGAAAGTAAACACTTATAAAGATGGCATAATTACCGGTCGATGTTAGTTCAATAAAATGTTTAAGGGTGCTCAATTGTTATTTTATATTATAACTTTATTATAAAAATAAATGTAAATGAATAGTGTCAATAACACCTCCCGAAATATATTTTTGCAGCAGATAATCTTAACCTAATATGGTTGAATGACATAACCTAAATTAATTAGAAACCTAATGTTCCAATATATATTTACTTATTATGCATATATGTATTCTAAATAAAATTGAAAAATTCCTGAACTGAATAAAATGGTTGATTAATTAATAAGTTTTTTAACGTACTGTTGAAAATATTTATATTCTTTTCCTTTCGAATGTTTTCAGGTGAGGTATTTAAAAGTTTTTTCCTGATTTGTCCTGGTAATTAGGCACAAATTTCTAGTCTATAAATTGTAAATTTGTCTTTGTTTCTTGTATTGTGACTGTGCACATCATTATCTTTTGTTAATATATAGTCGTTAGCTTTAGCATATTTTATTACTTGGAAGACATTTTTAGACTTTCATTTCAATTCATATAAATATCTTACCATTTTGCCTGGACTGAGTGGGTGGAGAGAGTGAGGAGTCTGTGAAGGTGGGAACAGTTTGGGGAGGAGCACTACAGTTTGTGGCTGTAGTTGTTGATAGTGACTCCCATGCCACTGTTACCTCACCCACCCTCTGGCCCCTACCCTCCAGGATTACAGTCTGCTCAGTGACCTGTAGCAAAACCTTCAGATAGTAGATAGGCAATGAACAGTTTTGTAATAGAACAAAATGTGCTACATAGGAGAGTTTAATGAACATTATTTTTATAAATAATTTAGAGTCCAAAAAGGTCCAAATGATATTTGACTCAAGTCTAAACTATTTATGTAAAGCAAATTCTTTTCAATGGTGGTGATTGCTTCTTAACTTCAGATATAACTATTGATGAAAAAATTTTCTAAATCCTTTTTTAGAAAATTATCGGGGCCTTCTGCGATTTGAACCTTAAGAATTAATATTAAATATCAACAACCCAATGTTCAAATGAGATAACCATCTAAGTTATTTAAAGAGGCATAATTTAATTATTCTTATACCTATAGGACATTATAGTACATCAATTTATAGATAGGCTGCTTAGATTGTGACTAACTGAAAGCACTGATGCGAGAGAGACTGAGTGGTGGAGGTGAGAGAGAGAACTTATTCTTCCCCCACTGTGTCATTCCATTTATTGATGTCAGAGAAACTATGTAGATGGTGGACCACATGCTAGCAGCACAGTAGCAAGCCCTGCCCCCTATGTAATTAGCTGCAGAGACCATTAGTTGGTTTGAACAACACTAGCAAATCAAGCTTAGAATGATTAATAATGAATGACAATGTAAGCAATAAATAGCACAACAAACTTGTGTAGTTCATCAAAGTTATTTTGTACAACTAAACAATGTTGCGGAAGTTGAACACTGACCAGAATTTAAAGCGGAATTTAGCTATGCCTGAGATTTACGGTGGTGGAGCGGTGGGAAGATTTCCCTGTCTATCTGCTGCTGAAACCCCTATATGCATTAAATATAACACAATCTGTCCGACTCAATCGTACATGATGAATAAGATATGACAGTAAAATATGAAATTTTAAACTTTGAGTCAAATAACACAATTATTTAATGAGAATATCTTCCTCAAATGACAGACTTTTGTATAAAGAAATATTAGGTTGGAATTAAAGGGCACTAGGTCAGAAATTATAGTAATAAGAGAAGTAGGACACCAGCAAACTTATCTGAGAAGACAACACAATACATAAGAACACAGATATAGACTTAACATATAACACAAACTTTCAGAGCCTCTGGCATTCAAGTGAGTGGAGACTGACTTCGTTCCAACTATTTCTGGATAGATGGCAGTGTTGAAGGTGTGTATTCACAGAGAAATACACAGCCTTTTAGCACAGTTGTTATAAATAAAATTTGATGATAGGCGAGAGGTGGAAAGGTGGTGGTATATGATTTTAGATTAGAAGGATCGTGGGATTAAGTTATCTATTAGTGTGCTAATTCTATTTTCTGAGTTGGGAACTATTGGCATGAGATAAAAGGGATCAGAGTACTTTACTGAATCACAATGTTGGCTTTGGATAAGGATATGGACAGACTGGTTTTCAGGAGTTTGAGCTTTGCAATCATGTCTATGGTCATTCACTGGTTTACAGAGGGTTTCAATGATAAGATATTGAGAAGGACAAGAATTGAGTTACTCATGAGTATTTCTGCAACTATCCTCTACAATATTTACAGAATACTAGAATAGTGCTTCAATATATATGTCAGAGAGTGATCCCAATTCAGCTATACATAGAGAGACTCGGGGACACCCCTGCACGCTATGCACGCCAATCCCATTACTCGCTACGCTCGTGAGGGAAGTTTGTACTGTGTGTATGGGTGGGCAAGTAGAACAATACTACTATATGTGTATGGGTGAGTGAGTGGGTCTAAACCACTGTATGTGCATGGGTTCCGTTACCATCAAAATAGTTTAGTATATGAAACTTTAGTAAATAAAACATTAATGTCTGCTGTAGATACATATCCCTCCACTGCCATCTACCCAGAAACAGTTGAAACTTAGTCAGTCTCTACTCAGCTATAGAAAGTGCCAGAGGCACTTAACATTATGATATGTGTCATGTATTGTGTTTGTGGACTTGTCATCTAAGGTAAGTTTGTTTGCTGATGCACTTTCTCTCCTACTATGCTAATATCTGAATAAATTTTAATTCTGTTTCATTAACCCTGGTAGAGGTCCGTCTTACTAAATAATAAATAAGGTTAGTTAGGTTATGGGACACTAGGACAGGAAATAATATTAAAAAGGAGAAAGCATCAGCAAACTCATCCGAGAAGACTACGAAACACAAACATTGCCGAATACCTCGTACAGTTACTCACTGTTGGTGCAGAGTAGAGATTACTAGGTGGTATAAGTGTTGCATTGGCTATTTCTTGTTGTCCAGACATTAAGAACAACGTGCATGGCTCCAGTGTCTGTCGGGTAAGGGACAACTGCCACTGTTGTGGTGTCCATTTAATGGGCACAGGACACTTCTGGGGTGACACTGAGGCACAGGGATGGTCTAACCTGAGGGCAATACAAAAATGACATTGACACAACCAACAACAAATATAGTTGGATTTTGTCTGATTTAATAATGACTGCAGTTATGTTCTCAATTATTCTTACAATACATATTGATAAAATTAACCCACATAACATAAAAATATTTTGTAGAAGAGGTTCTTTTATTCGGTGGAATTATAGAGGATTTTGTGCAGCTAAAGTTTAATGAATTTGTCTCCCTAGTTAAATTTGATGAATCTATGTTTCCCCATAAATTAAATTTGGCCTTGTACCATATAAGGCTTCATAAAATTGTCAAATATTTACTTCCTATTTTGTCCTATTTATATGTCAAAAATTTGCTAATACTATTTTAATTATCTACTATCTTACAAAGCCTTTATATACCAGGCTAGTTGGCTCATATTTAGCCACAAAAATAAAAAATGTTACCCGAAGTTTTAAAATTGAAAATGGAAGTGGCGACATAATAAAAGAAGTAAAAATAAATTGGACAGCTGAACATTTCCAGGGTTGATTTAGGGAGGATTCAAACAGGGTGAAAAATGTTATATTGAAAAAGCTACAATTTCAGTATTTTATTTTCATCATAACCTCAAAATTACAGAGAAATATGCAAAAAATTTTTTGCTTTTTACGTTTTTTGTTTCTTATATTTTATTTCCGCACAAACAATTCAATTTTAACAAAACTTCTTGAAAATATATGTTAATATGTTCTTCATTACCACAGTTTTTTTAGGAAAAAACTAAAAATTTTCCTGAGTCAACTCCATGGCATGCTACTCCAGCCTTGCCACACTGTACATGTATAGTTGGGTACAGTGTATTTGTATCGGTGGAAGGGTCAATATCACACTGTAAGTTTATCTGTGGGTGGAATGATCAGGTTGATCTCTAAAAACCTGTACATTTCCACTAATAGAGTAGAATATGATTTTTCAAAAGAGGACTTTTTCCAGAAATGTTTAACAATTGATACAGGTTATAATAATACCAATAGTGTGTGTCTTGTTACAATTCTTAATGCTAAGAAGGGGAAGTGGTATTATTTGTAATTATTTTAAAACAGTGACATTTTAAGAACTTCATATAACTGAATACTTGACAGTTCATGAGTTAAAATAATTGACACTTTTAGATGTGAAATGAGGCATCACAACCTGATTCTTAACTAATTATGAGTGACGATTCTGAGTAATCAATTACTTCAGTAAATAATTATAACTTTCACAACACGCAAAATGATGGGTCACATTTAAAGCAAGAATTATATTATATTGCAATATAATATCATACAACATATTGCAAGAATGACATTAGTTACAGAAAAAATAGTGTTGAAGATGAAGAGGAAGGCAGAATTAAGTGGAATTTTACAGGTTTATTGTGATCTAAGTTGACAACAATAAAAAATAACCTTAACCTTGGTGGAACTCTTACATGTACATGTATAACAATACTACATCTACATACCAAACACTAACCTCAACCAAGATTGAGGAGATAGTTCTTGATCAAGAGTGTATTTTAGGACTGTAATATTGAGGATACAGGAAGCAGCGACATTTGGCTGAGTACGGTATGTTTCACCCCCACTCGGCCTTGGTGTCAGAGGTGCAGTTACAGGCCTTTGAAGAGGCATAATTGCCTGACCACTGTCTGCATCGCCTACAACAAATATGTATACACAGAATTATTGTTCATGCCATATAATTGCTCAATTATTGCTGGTTTCTATGATACTGAATGTAGTTAATATCTATATCGAACATGAATACTTGTTATTGCGGTATTTATAAGTTCATCGATTGATACTTAAAAAGGGAAACTATAAGACTTCTTTTTCAGTATTGTTTTAAAAGCCTTTATTTTCAATATTCCAGAAAATATGATATTTATCATTAAGTTTTCCCTTTCTTTTGTGATTTCTTTATCTATCTACTCAGGTTTCTTATTTTATATGCGGAAATTACATTTAGGAAAGTTTATATAAAAAACATTAAAGGACATTACAAAAGTAATAAAATTTGTTTTTAAACTATGCACTGTGAAGATTTGTCCAGTCCTTGTTCCCAAATCACAGATAAAATTGTTAATATTTTTTTATAAAAATTCCTTTTTACAACCTCAATTTTCCATTTACAACATTTATTTTATTGGTTCAATTTTGACATCAACATTTACCTAATTGACTGTAATCAGATAAAGCAGTTATTATGGAGGATATGTCATATTCATCTTTGCTCACATTAGTAATAAAGTCATCTATAATAGTTGTGCTTACACTTGCCACTGGTAGAAATATTAATAGTGTAATGCAATCCATTTATTTCGAGTATATTAACGAAATTAGCTTTTGTACTATTATTTATTAATACATTAATATTCATATAACCAACTATAATTAATTACCTATGAGTTAACTTTTTGTAAGTAGAGAAGAAATTATTAAGCTTATCACTACAAAGATCTACATTATCTGTTGGTGTTCTGTAAATACCTGCTATTGTTATTCTATACTTCCGCAGTTTTAATTCTACAGCACAAGATTCAAAAACTGTATCTTCATTAAATATTTTAGTGTATCTATTTTTAAATGAAAAAGAGTCTGAAATAGGAATTAGGACACCATCTCCTTGAGCATATTACTTGTAACATAGTAAGATGCTCATGTATAACCAGTTATGTTTATAGTTTTTATAATTAATCAATTGTTAGTTTATTTTCTGAAAGTTTAATGATGTATGTTTGAAAAATGATGACAGTCATGTTTATTTTTTTAACTGATGATGAGTTAAAATAAATATTAATGTTAAATTGCATAAGCATAGATAAATAAAACATACTAAATCACAGAATTGTTTTAGTAGAAACATCATTTTCATTTTAAGTATTTCAATATATTAATGTTTAGTCAATAAATTTAAATTAACAACACAGTATCATTATATGCAATAAGATGTAATTTAGTGAACACATTGTGAGTTTTTATATTAATTTTAATTAAAAATATTTTACAATAAAAAAGTTTAAAATAGATGTTAATAGAGTTGTTTTTGATAGTTAACGATTCATTACACTTTTTTTTAATGCAAATAATCTTGAGTAATAAATATATTTTAGAACACAGTGCCAACTGACTGAATTGAAATCAACGAACATGAATTGTTAAAATGCAACATGTTTGAATTTATAAAAGAAAACAAGATAAGTGCTTTGATTGGGAAATATTTTGTAAAAAGGATGGACTGTAGAGGCCAGGTATACTCTATCAGTCAGAAAGTGATAACAAAAGTCACGATAAAAATGTAAAGATAAGATGTTATCAGCTATATTTGGCTGTTATCAGCAATATTCAAAAACATAATAGAATCTTATTTATTTTACTGTTCTAATTAAATACGCGACAATTTGTACTATTTTTTTTAATTAAATATGGATCACAAAATAATTGCCAACTAACTGAAATAGATGGACTGTCTGTATGGGAATGTTCTACTGATTCTTTGTACGCTTCACATGTAAATAACTAGGGGTGTGCGAGTACTCGAAAATTCGAGTATTTTACTACTCGAACTCAGCTCGAAGCTTCCGAAACTACTCAAAGTTCGATTGAGTAGTTGTATTTCACGAAATATCAGAATTACATCTTAATTTAGTTTTAAGAGTAAATAGTTTTATAAGTTATGAATAAAAAATGTGCGCTTCCTTGTGTTTTATTTTACCCTTAATCATACGTTATCAGTTTGGTACGCGTAATTATGAACTAAACAATACGCCTAAGAATAGGTAGTACACGACGACAGTCAAATGAACTAGTCGACGTAGTGAACGAGGTCGATCATTATGATTTGAACTAGTTCAATTCAAAGTGAACAACAGAGCTGGGAAGGTAGCGATCACGTAAATAGCTACCGTAGTAGCGATCACACATGTTGGTTGTCGAGTCTACTAGTCACTTGTAACCTAACCTAAAATAGCGTGAATAAAACAATGAATGAATGAATTAATGAATTTATTTCTGCATTAAATACAAAATACAAATCAATGCAGTGTTAGTGAATAATACAATAATAATCTATACAATACATAGAGTCTATATTCTTGATTGAAGTTAGCTAATAAACATAAATAAATAAAATAATACACTACATTTTTTCTTTTCTCAATGGAAATAAGCCTACATGGGCTCAGTGGCCTGTGCGTAGGCTTGAGTCGTTAATATGAAATATATTAATAAATAAATAAGAGAACAAAAAAAAGATAAAAAGAAAAAAAATTGCAAATATGAGCAGTTAACAGGTTTGACAGTTCATTAAGGAAAATGAGATACTAAGCAGAACAATGTGTGGGGTGGGAGGGAGGTAAGAAGGCGGGCAAGGGTCAGGCCCGCCCGTAATCCGGCGATATTAACGCCTCAGCCTTATCGATACCTAAATCTAATAAGAACCTTTTGACTCGGATTTAAAAAATTGACATGGACAGAGATTCATATATGTTGCAGTTATTACAAATTTTAGTTATATTACGATACAGTACATGGGATATGTAAAAAGTGTTTGTTTTTGAAAAGGATTTGCTTAGCTGTAGAGTGACTATTCCAGTGTTCGCTGCATATCTAGTGTTGTGATAATGATTAATTTTGAAAAATATTGAATTTAAATGTTTAGATTTATGTATAAGAAGAGTTTTAATGTAAAGCTGGCAGACAGAAAGTAAAGCATATTCATTGAAAAGGTCATTAGTGGGATAATGTCTAGGCTTACTAAACCCAACTTTTAAAATACATTTTTGAGAAATAAATAGGGGTTTGAGTAGATTTATGTTTCCGAAGGTGAGCAATGACTGTATGTAGGCGTAATAAGCTAATTTGATTTCATTTTGATTTAATATATCTTTAAGTTGTTTAAAAGCAAACATATACTTGCAAAGTTTGTTTTTTAAAAGGAGAATATGTTCAGACCACTTCATAGTGCAATCAAAAGTCACTCCTAAATATTTATAATGTGAAACACATTCTACTGACTCACACTGGCAATTGGAGTTCAGATGATTTCCACAGTTATGGATGGATAGGCTTTCAAAGGGATAGTCCGAATTAATGTTTAAAGCAATTGGTAAAAATTTGGTTTTTGAAAGATTCAAAGAATGATAATTTTGATTAAGCCATTTCTTTAGAATCACAAGATCACATTGAGCGTTGTACTTAACGTTTTGCCAATTCCCTCCACACGTTAAAAGCAATGTGTCATCAGCAAATAGGAATGATTTGCTACGGAGGTTTAATTTACACATGTTATTATATAGATTAAAAATAGAATAGGCCCAAGCGTGCTTTCCCGAATTACACCATAATCCATTGGCAATGGATCAGTATTTACTCCACAAATAGAGACAACCTGGTGCCTATCTGAAAGAAGCTTCTGAACCAGGCAAGAGCATTGCCGGTAACTCCAATTGCTTCTAATTTAATTAATAACTTAGATCTGTCAATTGAGTCAAATGCTTTTTTTAAGTCAAAAAATATAAGCATAAGACGATTATTAGCAGAAACACAATCATTGATCTCCTTATTGATATCAAACAGTGCGTCGGTAATATTTCGATCTTTTCTGAATCCATATTGGTATTGAGTTATTATATCATTATTAGGGATGGACGGGTCTCGAAATTTCGGGAATTCCCGGGAAATTATAATTCTCGTCCTGCGAGAAGGAAATTTTATTACGATCGGGAATTCCATTCGAGAGTTTTTCAATTGTTATTCTAAGATGTAACCAACTAAATAATTCGATCTCAACAACACGGTTATACTCGACAATCATGGTCAAGTTCGGATTTATTCAATCAATATAAATTAAAGTGAAAGGATAATAAAATTATTATAGACTTGTGTCTCGATTACCGTAGAATGTAATTTTTTGCTTATAGTGTGGCAGTGAAGTTACGTAGTGACTGACGACTGACAGTCGGAGTCGACAGTTGGAATCGTTGGGGTCGAACGTAGATGTGACGTTCTCACGACCCGTTCATTTGACAAGGCTCATCTAAGTGAACGAGATATCAGGATCACGATGCTCAAAAAAACAATTAAAGTCGAACAAGTTACCGAGATTATGATCCAACTAAACAAATCTAGTATAGGACAGAACTGTTGACCCAAATGATAATGAATGAAAACTGAGTGGGCCTATATTCCAATGTTTGTTCGTGTCAGTAACGTAAAATCATTCAATCAAACTGCTCCCGAGAACAGGTCACTTTACTGTCCAAGAAAACAACAAATCTTCCTTCCCATGGCAAAAGTCCATTTCTATCATGTTTTACGTACAATGAACCGTTCTGCTCGTTTCCGAATTGAAATTATCGTATATTTCCCGTGAGGTGATTGTGATCAGTTTTGGTGTTTAATCTGAGTAGGGAATCATCCAATGATTTGACAGAAGAAAATATCGTATCATATCATATAAAATATCGTGATGGCGTTCAAGTATCGTGCGACGTAACAATAATTATTTATTTTCAATTGAATAAAAAATAAGTAGATATATCCGTAGGGAATGTCAATTAATAATTTGTTTGTGAACACTTTAGATCGCCAAATGTGCATATAACATTTGCAGGGATACGATATTTTCTTCTGTCAAACTGTCGATCGGTTTCCTGACTAGGTTAGAAAGTAACACAAATGGAGTGTAAAATGTATTACAATACGATAATTTTGATTTGTAAACTCAGTGAACGGTTCCCTGATCATAATTGTTACTACTGCTACGTCGATGTTAAATGCAAAACAATTCAATCCAAATCTCTTCTGATTATAAAACGGATGGATTTAGCAATACGGAACATAATTTTTATTGAACCGAAACTTTATCATACTTCTTGTGTTCATTTCATAAATTTATAATTTAGCTGCATAAATCTTCTTTTTATCACCAGTTGCCATTTAGCTGATATTTCAGCTTGCATCTCGTCTGCTAGGCATACATTTGCCGATTACGTATACCATTGTCACTCCAATACGTCACAAATTCCTCGTGATGAAAAGATTATCTTTATATGTATCGAAGTAGTTTTGAGTTGCACACATTCATTACCAATCATAATTTATTAAAAATAATTGATCGTAAACTACTTTTAAATTTATATTTAGGTGCACAATTATTAAATTATTACTATCGATCCATTAAACTACCAGTATTTTGGCATCTAGATTTACAAATTTGATTATATTTCACAGCTTATTTCCGGTTTATTATTACCGCGTTATTACTGAATAAAATAACTACAGATCCACTTTTTATGGCGTATACAAAATCAATTTCTTGTTGAAAAGAGACAATTTTGAAAGCAATCGACTGTGTTTGGCGATGACGCCTGAATCGTAGAATCACTTGATCCAGCTTTTGCCCAAAAGCTTCGCTACCGTGATCGGAACTACCAGATAAACCAGATCGACCGTCTGTGTGACTAGTTGACAATCACAGAGAAGAAATAGAGGTTGTTTTCTTATGACTACAGCGGCAGTTATTAATAGAATTAAAACAAATGCACATCCCTACAATAGTCAATACATGTGCAGTAATAAATACTAAGTTTATTCGTGAGGATTTTGGGGGGGGGGGGGGAGAATAAGGAAGGGACTGCCAAGATGCTGGCTCTTTGTGCAACTTCAGTTCCTAGTTATAATATAGTTCAGTTAATTAATTGAAGAATTCATCCATGTCTAGTTTTTATGATGATTTTAATTAAAATTGGCATGTAATATGTAACTACCATTCTTTTATTTCGCTTGTTACAATTTTAATTCAGTTATATCAGATAAGATTGCTTTGTTTATTAAGTGTGAAATCTGTTATTGTTTAGTCTAAACCTGTTTGATTTTTTTTTTCTGTTTTGTGGATAGCAGGCAAAAAATAAAAAAGATTTAATAAAATAAGGAGTACATAAATGGGCCTTAACATTAATGGTTGAATTTCCTACTAGATCACGTACCAATAAATTATTATTACTATAAAATGATTCCGTTTATTTGTTTTATCTACTAAGTTTGAAAATTAATGTATGATAAGCTGGGAAAAATTCCCTCCGAAAATTTCTCGAAATTTGGGAGGAAATTAATTTCCCTCCCGTTTCCCTCCCAAATTTTGGGAAGAAATTAATTTCCCTCTCGTTTCCCTCCCGAACCTAAAAATCTCCTCTCGTCCATCCTTAATCATTATTATTTAAATACAAAACAAGTTGATCTTTGACAATTCGCTCTAAGACTTTAGAAAAGATACTCAACAAGAAAATTATTTTTGTCTGTGAAATTATTTGATTTGTGCAATGGAAATATTTTTGCTAATTTGAAAACATCAGAAAATACACCATCAGCTAAGCTCAAATTTGTAAAATAAGTTAGGAGACGAACAAGAATGTGAATGTTGTTTTTTAAGATAAAGCTGAAACACCGTCCAGACCCGGAGCAGACCCTCCCCTCAGTTGAGTGACATGGTGGAAAACGTCCAGTTCTGTTACTGTATAAGTGTAAAAAAAGTCTGAAGTCGAAAGTCTAAATCTCTCACCAATGGTTCTCCTCCTGCATTGATGTCACTAGCCAAACTTTGGCCTACAGAAGCAAAAATGTATTAAATTGATTGGCAACATTTTGTATTAACTCATTGCTCACAACCGCAGTACCAGGTAGAAACCGTTCGATTTCATGAATGTAAGAACTTAGCGTTATTCTTACATTCATTTATTTTATTTCGATAATACTGTCTCTTGGCTAGGTGTATAGATCTACTAAGACTTCGCCTGAGATGTGTGAATTGCTACTTAGTTTAATTATTAAAGGGTTGGCTTTTTAACTTTTTGCTTAACTTGTCTCTTTTTCTAATTAATTTAATTAAATCAGCAGAAATCCATGGTTTAATGGCTGTTATTTATAACAATTTGTTTTTTAGATGATGAGATTGCATTGTCAATGTTACTGATAAAACTAGAAGCGCAAATATTAACATCCAGGCTGTTTTTTACAAAGTCCCAATTCAGGTGAGAGAGAGAGTATCAGTGAGTACCGATTGCTCAGTGTAATAAGCTGTTGTGGGAGTAATAGTAGTAGCGGCAGAAGCAGTTGTAGCAATAGTAAGTCCTACACTGTAGTGGTCAGTAGTGCTTGTGTGGAACACAGCCGATCTCACACTACGCAAGTCATCGTAAAAATATATGGTCCAAGCATGTCTGGTTAGTGTCCAACAGAAGTGCTGGTTAGTGTCTTTATGACCCAAGAAAGGGAATGAGAGATCCGGTTCAAAATGCTAAAAAATACCTGTTACTGATACAAATCTAATGGTCTGTACGCTGTGGAAATTATGCATATTTTCGTTCATATTAATAATACCGTTCAATCAAGAGTCCCGAGAATCGCTTGACATCCCAAGAATCAAACTTCCCATCTTTTCTAGGCGAAAGTTCATTTAGGTTGTAGTATACGTACGTGCAAGGAACCATTCAGCTCCTTTTCGGAACTGAAATTATCATCGTAATTCTTGCGAGCCAATTGAGGTCTATTTTGTTTTTTAATCTGAGCAGGGAATCGTCCAATGATTTGACATAAGAAAATACCGCATCATATCATATAAAATATGGTAATGGTGTTCAAGCAGCGTGTGACACAACATTATTGATTTATCTTCTGTCAAATAAAAAATAGACATATATATATATATATCCATGGCCAACGTCTATTAATTATTATTCCGAAAACACCTCAGATCGCCAAAACTGTGTGTAATATTTGCGCATAAAATATATTTTCCTGTCAAATTGTTGAACGGTTTTCTGACTAGGTTAGACAATAACACAGTTGGATGTAAAAGGTTGTATCCGATAACAAAATAAAACAATAGCGGATAACGTGCGGCAAGCTACCTCAACCAACTATACCGCAAGACTACCTGACTACCATTTGCATGGTACAGACAGTACACACCCCATCACTGCCACGCCCCGTACCCAATATCTCTGTCTACGTTCAGCTTGTGTGTGAATTATCGTCTGTCATTCCCATTGTTTTATTATTCAGAGCAGTCTGAATTGTTTATTTGAGAAATACAGTAGCCTACATCTAGTTTATAGAATTTGTGTTATGTTAGTGTGTAAACTACGAGTTTGTTCTGTCTCTTGTTGTTTATTGTTGTGTCTTGTAGTTTATTGCGTGTCTTATTTTAGTAACAAGTTTTAGTTTTTATTATTAGCCGGTTCTTTATTATATATCAATAAAAGCCAATTATATAACTGGCAGTTTTCTCTTTAAACAATATTGTTAAATGTATATTGTACACAATTATAACTCTATTTTGCTCTTACTGAAATTTTTATTACATTCTCCCTATTATCCGACATATTCAAATATCCGACATTATAGCCGCCCATTCACGTCGGATAATTGAGACCCTACTGTACATACGTTTCAATTTATTTACAGTTCTTTTTTCAAATTCTTGTAAAAAATTTATTTCCTACCCGAAAATTTCCCAAAACTTTGGAGGAAATAAATTTACCTACCAATCCGGTCTGAACCAAAAAAATCTCCTCCCGCCCATCCCTTAAGTTGAGTGTAAATGAAAGTAACATATTAAATATGTATATAATAGATAGCACTATTATGACATTTACAGAACTTTCAAATACCTGAGAAGATTCCAGAACCATTAAGGAGTACATACAGAAGACATTTCTCATACAAGTAGTATTATTTGGATATTTTACTATCTACTAAGATATATAATTAGAAACCGAGGTATTCTAACTGAAAATAAGACCATAAATTAAAAAATATACTGTTTAATGACCAACTAAACTCTTGGTTTAAGCTCTGACTAAAAGCTTCCAAAATGAGATTCAGAGCTATTCAGGCAAGGCAGATTCACTGGACATATTCCAAAAGGAGTACAGTTTTTTTCTTCTATAAATGGAAATTATAGAAGATAAAATAAAGTGGTTTGATTATGTAAAATGTTTGATACAAAGAGAGAAACTGTGAGTAAGTGAGATGTCCCAGAAGGAGACATAGAACAAGATTGCAGGATCAAAATAATGGAGAGAAGAGAGATTTCTAAGAAATCAAAATGAATGATCTAAGTATGTGCAGAAATGAGGAGAAGAGGATCGACATATATGTTGAATTATAAGATGTGTAAGAAGAGGGATAATTACATATTAACATTTAACGAACAAAAAGTAGATTATCTCATCATAGTTGTAAGTTCTCTTAAAATTTGTAATACTTAATTTCTTCCCTGTCAAATGACCGGTGGCATCGAGGTTTGCTATAGTAATACTTCTGTTTTTAACCTTTCATTATAATATTTTATGAACCAAAGTCTTCTTTTTTGTTCTAATGTAAAGTTTGTTACCTCCAGCTCCTATTTCAGGAAGAAGAGTTGAAATCTCAGATTTTTTCTTCATCACTGATTCTTCACAACTGAACATAACAACAAAATCAACAAAGGCCTTGGGTGATAAAAGTTCTTCAGTCACCTTGTGAGTTGGTGTGATTTCAGAATGGCAAGAGAATGTCCTTGGGTGATGTTTGAACTTTTTTGAGTGAAACTCTTCAGAGAGTATCACGTTCTGAAATCATGACATAACATTTTTAATATTTTATTTCCAGATTGGATATAAAATGAGAAAATATGTATTTAATTTTCTTGTAGACTGTGTGGACAGAAATTCCTCCAAAAGTGGTGAATGCATTTTTAAACAGTTTTTAACGAGTGAGTATATTGCCATTAAAAATATGTTGTCACCCTGAGGACTTTTGTGTCCATATTCGAGTATAACTGGCACGAATGTTAAAGAATTAAAAATAGCTGTAACTAAAAATTATTTTACAGTCCTTTTATCAAAATTATGTTTTAATTTTAAGAATTGAATTATTTATTTTGTATTTTTATTTTTCTAATAGCATTATTTTGAAATTGGTGAATTACCCAATGATGCACATTGACATGTTTATTGCAGGGTTAAATATGAATTACCTTCACAGTACATTAAAAGCTACTTTTTATTTTGGAAACATATATTCTCTAAATTATAATGCAGTTTGTTAAATATTACAAGAAGATGTTTTCTACAGGGTGTCCAGTAAAGCTCCTTAAACAAATTCCCTGACTTTTCCCTGACCGATCCGTGATTTCATACAAAATTTCCCCGACCCCAAATCGACATAGTACTATTAAGTTAATATTACTATTTTACTTAATAGTAATATTATGTACTACCATGTACATATACATTATGTTATTTACAATCAATTACAATTATTAATAACCGAACTATGTATATTTCACAAATATATTATTATTGATAACAGTAATAATTAAATTCAAAACTATTACCTAAAATAATTATTCTTTTTAAACTACTTTATAAAAGTAGAGGTAGAATTTAAAAAATATTTATAATTAGCCTTGAGTAAAAAACAAACATACCTTTTATTCTATTATTAAATTATGACAATTTTCAATACCTTGAAAAACGGTGCTAAATTATAATTTCCCCAAAACCAACATAAATTTTAGGTCTATGACTTATACATACATTATGTTATTTACAATCAATTACAATTATTAATAACCGAACTATGTATATTTCACAAATATATTATTATTGATAACAGTAATAATTAAATTCAAAACTATTACCTAAAATAATTATTCTTTTTAAACTACTTTATAAAAGTAGAGGTAGAATTTAAAAAATATTTATAATTAGCCTTGAGTAAAAAACAAACATACCTTTTATTCTATTATTAAATTATGACAATTTTCAATACCTTGAAAAACGGTGCTAAATTATAATTTCCCCAAAACCAACATAAATTTTAGGTCTATGACTTATTTAACAAGTACTAAACAGAGAATTATTTCAGTAAGTTTTAAACTTTTAGCTATATTAAACTAGTTGTATGAGGCCGAACAAGCATAAGCAAAGGAATTAAGTAGCTTTTTCATAATTTAGAATATTAAATGGCATGTAAAATTAACATTTAGTACTGAACAAAGTAAAGGATTTTTTGTAGCGCACCCAAGTATATAGTGACTATTACAAATCACAACAGACTTGTGTTCTTGTTAGGATTTTTCAGGTTTTGTTTCAAATTCCCTGATTTTTCCCTGACTTTTCCAGGTCATTTAAAATTCCCTGACTTTTCCAGGTTTTCCCTATTTTCCCTGTTGCTGGACACCCTGTTCTAAAATAATCGAGGAAACTCCAACAAGAAATTTTCAATAATGATGAAAAAGGGTTTTTATAAGCAGTATACTTACATCACTTTAGTAATTAAAAGGATGCGTGTAGTGGGAGAGAATCACACTTGTGGTAAAGGCTAAACAAGAATGAAAGTGAGAAATAGCTCTACTAATAATTGGAAAACCAAAACTCCAAATGTTTTTAAAATTGAAAATGTTTAAGTATGTTCTTTCTGCTGAATATGACCTCTGTTATTCAATCATAGATGAAGCCATAATTTAACCTTTTTTTAGAGAGACTAGTTTTAGAGACTTTTACATGTACAAACCTTCATTTCTTGGCAGTATTTTTTAACAATGCAGATAGGTATAAACCAACTACTTAAGAGGATATTCTTCCTCCAATTATTTTGGAAGAGCCAAACTTGATATTTGAGTAATGATAATACTTCGCTAAAAATGAAGATGTGAAGTGTGGGAATCTCACAGACCCAGAAGTCTTAGCAGATGTTATCAAACAAGGAAGAAGAAAACCAACATGACACACTATCTGTGCTTGCGTCAAATGAGGCACTGAATTAACTTGTTGCCCTTGCTGGACAAGTCAATGCTACTGACAAAACCAACATGACACACTATCTGTGCTTGCGTCAAATGAGGCACTGAATTAACTTGTTGCCCTTGCTGGACAAGTCAATGCTACTGACAAAACCAACATGACACACTATCTGTGCTTGCGTCAAATGAGGCACTGAATTAACTTGTTGCCCTTGCTGGACAAGTCAATGCTACTGACAAAACTTCTCAAGAATTTAATTTGTTTCAGTAATTTGCAACAGAATTAGAATCAATAATTCCAAACAACTAAAAACCAATTCTTCCAATGCCACTGAGAATGCTACATCACAGCATGGGCAGGCTGGTTATCTTGTAAATAATGTAGATAGCACCTTGATGCGGTTGTCACAGGAAAATATGTATTCCAGTTATGATACTGGCCGCTTAAGTCTAAGTTCTAAGAAAAACCAATTTCATTATTCTGTATACAATACTATCACAATCAACCAATTCTATCATTACATATTTTTTAGTGTTTTTTTTCAGAGTAAATGTTTCTGTACATATAACATTCATAAAAAAGCGTATTCTATGAACATATATACTGTATTAAAATGTTTACATAAACACAGCTTTCATTTATTGTTTTTATGAATCAGTAGTTTCACTTATAACCTCAATTAGCTACTGTATGTTTACAATGCTTTAGTTATATATGAAAAACCACCCTTACTACATAGATATTGATATTAGAAAAACAATCTTCCCATGTAGGTACAGAGCTGAAATGTTGTATACTGTTTCTTTAGGTCTTAAATAGGACCACTAAAGTATTTTCATCTTGATAAAGTACTCCTAAGGGGTAGAAATCACCCCCAAAAATTGTTCCATAAGGAGAACATTGGGTTGATTTAAGTAAATTAATAACAGCGGTTTTGTAAATAAATAAACATGTCTATTTTGAATATTCGACATTATACATTGATATATTGATGTATTTTTAATACTATACTATGACTTTAATCTTCAGCTGTTAAACAAAATGAAATCAAACCCAAGTGATACCATTGGGTATTTATATTAATAAATATGTAGCAACACACGTAGTGTAAGTGAGATACTGTAAATAAATTTAATATTGTGATTTTACTTTATAAAGTTAATCGACTATTATTTGCTGTTAAAAGTCACATGCCAAGGCCGAAGGCCGAGGTGTATTAAGAGCAACAAGCGCTGGTGTTGGTACGTGAAGCATGCAGGGATGTGCCCTCTATAAAAGGCCAAGCCCTGAATGACTCGCTCATCACTAATTCTCCAACTTTCCATGTAGGTAGAGAGGTGACATTTTGTACACTGTTTCTTTAGTCTAAAATAGGACAACTAAGCAGTTTTCAAGCCGGTATCTCCATAGAGCTCCGTCGCACAGGCCTTCAAAGTTAATACATTATGCTTATGGTAAAAATTTTATTGAAAGAATTAAATACAAAAATTAAACAGTTAACAAAAATGAATATTTACATTAAAAGTAGTTAGTCTAATGAAATCATCTGATTTATTTTTAAAGAAGAAACTACTGTAACATATGTTTTCAATGGTTTATTTATGTTTTTAGTTATTCAACAAAATATTATAAGCAACCACTCAATAGTCACTACGTATTTATATTTATTTTAAGTTGTGTTTTCTTTGTCTGCTTATATTTATCAATTTAGTTTTGTATTAGTTATTTGTTTATCAATTTATTTAGTTTTATATCAGTTATTTTGAAATGGATATAGTATTGAGTGATCATGGACAATCAGGAACTCCCCTTCATGTAGTTCTCATGCCTCCTGACGGTTTATGCATGTTTCACGCAATTGATTATTTTGTTCATGGACTTAATTCGAGTGATAGATAATGGTATTCGACCTAGCAATGGAGAGAGCAAATCCCCCACTCTCAATGACAGATCAGAGTTCAAGTTGGAGTGAACTTTGCTTTCAACGAACAACCTACTGGCGATGAATGCAATATAACGGCCCATCAAATAACGAAGTTCAGTTTTTTCAAAACAGAAGTTCAGAGCTTAACAAATTTGTTTAACACTAAGCATGCTTATGTAATTACGTCAAAAGAAGGACAAATATAGGAAAAGCTAGTGATAAAGGAAGCAAATGGCACTGCATTATTTCATTAAATTTAAATGCCATTAGTTGTACTTTACTGTTGTTGAAGGAGAGACACTGGTCAAAATTATCCAAATTTAATATGTTTTTACGATTAATATATAAAACACAGGCAAAAAGAAGAATAAAAAAATAATTGAAAACAACTTAAATATAGCTATGCATTGTTGGAAAATGGTGACAGCCATGAATGTTTATTTTTAACTGATGATGAGGTTGACTGAAAAGAATATTTATGTAAAGTTACATAGGCGGAGATAAATAAAACGTCCTATATCACAGAATTCTTTAGGAGAAACATAATTTTGATTCAAGTATAACAATCCAATTTTGTTCAGCCAATACATTAAAATTCAGTATGAGAATATGAAATAAAATGAAATTTATTGAATACACAAGAGTTTTTTAAATTAACGTTTCATTCTACTGTTTTTAAATAAAAATTATTTTGAGTAATGTATTTTAGAACACAGAGCCAACAGTCCATCTGAATCAAAAATCAACGAATGTGAATTGTTAAAAATGCAACATATACAAATTTATAAAATAAAATAAGATAAGACCTTGTTTTTGATTGAGAAATGTTTTGTAAAAAGGATGGATTGTAGTGGCCAGGTACTATTTATTAGACAGGAAGTGATAAAAAAGTCAGATGGACTGTTATCATCAGCAATATTCTGACTTATCAGCAATATTCAAAACACAATAGAA
This sequence comes from Stictocephala bisonia, assembly GCA_035578905.1. Taxonomy (NCBI): domain Eukaryota; kingdom Metazoa; phylum Arthropoda; class Insecta; order Hemiptera; family Membracidae; genus Stictocephala; species Stictocephala bisonia. The sequence goes on from JAQJVL010002259.1 coordinate 108,682, forward strand.
GAACCTAATTCATTTCACTATTACAAGTAAATATGTAAAAATTCCTCTTATTTTTTTATTAAGTACAGATCCCACAATTATAGATGTATAGGAATGGTCTACGATTCAAGGTACTATGGTGCTGTATTTGTTATTGAGATATAATCCGAATTGAATGTCCGATTGCACACATCCCTGTCCACTCGGAATGAGCATACAGAACAAAAACAAACTAGAGTAATAATCATTTTACAACTATTTCATTGTAAAATATGTTATTTAAAACATCAATATACTAGTTTGAAGAGACGCACAAATAAATAATACCGTATTGATTGAAAATGGCATTTTTTCTTAGTAATTCTTATTTTGGTGAATCAGAATAGTTTAAGACATCGTGGTACTATCAATGCATCAATATTTTGACTAAATGTATTTCTGAATCGTCAATTCAATGCGTCGATTATTTATGCATTTCAAACTCCTGTACTTGATTTATAAGTTTAGAATTATGCAGTTAGGCAAATCAGATATTTGCCTTCAGTCTCAGATGAGAGTAATTCACATCTTTCTGTTGTATTACATATTTGTTGAATCAAGTACATGAAGACCAAGAACCTAACTACCTTCAATCCTGGGCATGGGATGGAGAATATTGTGCCATTTACACTTGTACTTGTGTGGAGCTAAATATATGTTACCAAGTAATATCAAGACACGCCCATTTTATTGACTAGATATAATTTTAAAGAATTCAAATTGATTTCTCAATGAATTCAACTTTTGTAAGTTTATCCTGTGAGTAAGTTTATCCTGTTTTAAAATGAGTTTGCAAACTTATATCATTATAAATCAACAAGTTTAGCATCATCAAACCTCGTGTTACATAAATGTTATTGAAATGACTCACTTTTATATTGATAGATGTCTCTCCAATCAGCAAAGTGTCCAGAAAAAGTTTAATGGGAACAACACACTCTCTCAGAAAGTAGGTCTTTAGTGTTGCCAGGCTGGAAATAATGTCTACTCGCACACTATGGCTCGTTGAAGAGCCAGATACAATTTCAACTCCCAGAAGATAGTAGCTGTAAGTTATTTGATTTGGATCTATCTCTGAACCCGTCGGTAGAAGCTGAAACATAAAATAAGTGTTTGAATATGGCTTATTTTATCTAAAACACCATTGTATTAGGATAATCGTTTATGATAGTACAGAATACTAAATAATGTCAAAACAACTACAGTATTTATTTAAACAGTAAAAACTATTCAATACTGATTTCAATCAAGAACATACTATTATCAAGTATGTTCTTATGAAGTAAACATGAAAGGAAAGGAAAGCAGCATAACTGATAAACTTAGTAGACTGGTATGCTGCTTTCCTTTCCTTTCATTACTTATTACCTAGTGAAAAATTTCTGCATGAGAATGATAAAAGTATTATTATTAACATTGATGTATTTTTTCAAAAAGTCTAATAATTCTAACAACTGACCATTGTGATAAGACAAACTTATTATCAGACCAGTCACTTTTGACTTGAAAAGTGAAGAGCAAACTCCAATTTTATTACATATATCTATAAACTTTGTATTAAAACAGTTGGCAATGTCAAAACTATGTGTCAAGATTTTTTAACCATATTCAATATCAATAATTATTCAAAGAAAGTCCCTTTTTTTGTGTGATGTCTTATTTGAAGATGGTCTATGTTTATAATAAGAATAAAAACTCTTTATTCCATTGATCTTTACAATAAAGAAATAAGACATGTCAAATAACAATGTATTAAGACACACTTTCAACTTAATTCCTATAACTAAAAACAACTATTTAATTACCGGTACATATAATTTACATTTAAGTTTGTATATTGAAAATTTACATCAAAATTACAATTCAGAAATTCCTTTATATGATAAAAAGGGTGCTGTATTAGCCAATTATAAATATTAATTTTAAAGAGTTTAAAACTCACAGTTCTTGCACTATCAGGCAGCTTATTAAAGAAACAAATACAGAAATAATACTGGTTAAATTACCTTTTTTCTGTCAACAGTTCTTCAAACATAATCTGCTATGTACATTTCGAAGCATAGAGCTTCATCATCAGGCTTTCCAAAAACGTCACTATTTACATTACACTAAACATTAAAAACATTTAAAATATAAACATTTAAACATATTAACATAGCACATTTGCCGGCCGGTGATAGACACCAACTAATGACCAATGAGCAGGTAACGAACTCAAACATGTTAACCTACTCCCACCTGTTGACCTTGGACTTTAATTATATTGATTTTCTTCCTTTGTTGTAAATAGTGACGTTTTTGGAAAGCCTGATGATGAAGCTCTATGCTTCGAAATGTACATAGCAGATTATGTTTGAAGAACTGTTGACAGAAAAAAAGGTAATTTAACCAGTATTATTTCTATAATATAACAGTTCTGGAGGCTAATAAAACAAAATGAATAAACAAATACAGTTGAGTTTTAGAGATGTGCCAGTTTTGGCCAATC